>CAXHTJ010001082.1:0-119882 GCA_964019445.1 Populus tremula
CTGGTGGAATTCAAAAACGAGCTTATACTCATAGCTAAATTGCAACACATGAATCTTGTCAGACTCCTAGGCTGCTGCATTCAAGGGGAAGAGAAAATGTTAGTGTACGAATACATGCCTAATAAAAGCTTGGATACATTTATATTTGGTAAGTTAATTATGCCATCATACTATAAAGTGAATGGATCTCTGTTCTTGCAAGGTTTTGGACTTAGATGAATAACATTGCTGGAATATATTCACTGTTATGTTTTAAATGCAGATCAATCAAAAAGGGAGCTCATAGACTGGAAGAAGAGATTTGAAATCATAGAAGGGATAGCTCAAGGGCTCCTTTACCTTCATAAGTATTCAAGATTGAGGATAATTCACAGAGATTTGAAGGCTGGCAACATACTACTTGATGAAAATCTGAACCCCAAAATTTCAGATTTTGGCATGGCAAGAATTTTCAAGATCAATGATTTAGAAGGAAATACAAACCAAATTGTTGGGACGCGGTAAGTATAGATTCACAGTTCTATGTGTCATTAAGTGCTTAAATGTAACATAACATTCACTTTGTCCATACAGTGGTTATATGTCCCCTGAGTATGTCATGGAGGGAATTTTCTCTGTGAAATCTGATGTCTTCAGTTTTGGAGTTCTACTGCTGGAAATTGTGAGTGGTAGAAGGATCCAAGGCCTCCTTGAAATAGACGGCCACCCTCTCAATCTTGTGGGATATGTAAGTTCATAAATTATACATTGCTAGCTGCATAAGCTTTTAATTTTAACATTAAACGTAAACTTGATTCAGACATGGGAGCTATGGAAAGCAGGTAGCCCATTTGAGATGGTGGATCCAATAGTAAGAGAATCTTGCTCTAAAGACCAAGTCTTGAGATGCATTCATGTGGGCTTGCTATGTGTAGAAGACAATGCAGTGGATAGGCCGATTATGTCAGATGTTATATCAATGCTGACAAGCGAAGCACAATTACCACTTCCCAAACAGCCTGCATTTTCCAATGCAAGAAGTATAGTGGAAGAAAAGAGCCTCAGCAAGCCAGCAGAGATTGGTTCCATAAATAATGTATCTCTATCAACCATGGATGCGAGATAGAGGTTAATTAGAGCGTTACATGGTTTATCTCCTCACATTTTGTATGTCATTCTCCATCAGTATTTTGCTTTCTCAATGCTTAGTCTTTTTTGGTGCTCTCAAAATTTCAAATTTCATTCGGAATATGCATAGAAGTTTTTAACAAGGTTGTATTTTATATTATATTTAGCATTATTTGTTATGATATCAAATAAAATAATGAAGAGAATTAGCTTTCATATATATATATATATATATATATATATGATAATGTACAGAATCCTAAATAGAAGGTTATTTATATGGTTATTGGATTGTTTAATTATATAAGTATATAAGTTTTTTTATTTACATTTAGGAGTTGTTTTTAGTGTGAAAAACATGTTAAAGAATTTTGTATATTCAGTTTTTTTTTTAATTATGTTTTGATGTTTAGGATTAGATGCATAGATGCTTGTCCTTTTCCTGTTCTCCTCAGTTTCTCTTTCTTTTTTGTGTCTCTGTCCACTCTTCTACGTTCAAGAAAAAGATAATGGTGGTAAAAGCACGAGGGTTTGCTGCTGCTTGATGAACTAAAATTTTCCCCTGGTTCTGTTTCTCTCCGTCTCTCTCCCCTGTTTTTTTAGTTTTTCTCCCTCCTTCCTGTCTTCTTCTTCCTCTCCTCAGTTCTGCTCTTTTTCCCCCTTGGTGCCGGTTCTCCTTTTCTGGTTTTTATAACCAGAGAATGCCATACGGTCGTATGGATTTTAATGCATGGCATTCGTTTCTTTCTTTCTTTTATTTGGGTGAAGAAGATGAACAGTGTTTATGGCCATTTGCGTTTCGGTCATTAATGTTTTGAAATTTTTATAATTATGCCCCTGGATAAACTTTAATTGGACCCCTACATTTCAGCAACTTTTACAAAACAGTCCCTAGATTTTAATTTCTTGCAAATTTGACCAGAATCAACCCTATACTTTGATAATTTTCAATTAAACCCCTGACTTAATTAATTAAATTAATTTCAAACTCAATTAAGTCTCAAAACTTATCAATTATCCAATTGAACCCTTGATTTGATTAATTAAATTAATTCCAAAGTTTAATTAAACCTCAAAACTTCCAATCATGTTGCCCTTAACCCAAATTTTAAATTATTCTTCTTTTATTTCATTTTTTATTATTTTTTTCATCATCATTTTTCATCATCATTTTTTTCCAGTAAATAATAATAATAAAAATAAAAAGGTCAAAAATTGGGTTATGACAACTACGATGAGATGTTATTTTTATAGATATAATTACCAACGGTATTAACTCGTCAGTAAATCTGTCTATAATATTTAACTTATGACCTGGTGAGCGACTATCCTCTTCCCCTTCCCTATTTCTTCTTCTTCCTCCATTTTTCTCTACAATAAACAACACCCTCCCTAATTTTATCACAAATCAACCTCCCGCTACAAATTCAGTCACCCCAACACTTAGTTTGTCAGCATCCTTGTTCTTATTTAAATTTTATTGAGGATTTTCCATTTCAAGTAAGAAAAACTACCCCTTTTTTATTTGAACTCAATTTTAAAATGTTATTTTTTATTGCATATTTTTATAGTATAAGTATTTTGTTTGGGTGTTTACTTGTTTTATAGCTTTTTTTGTATAGAAATTTATTGTATGAATGTATGATTTGTACATGTTAATATTTGTTTGAGATTTTGTAAAATCGTATTTGTTTGTAAATTGATGAAATTTATTTCGAATTTGTAACTTAGGTGTTTTGTAATCAAATAAATAATGGCTTATTTAATAGGTCCATTTTATATTTTGTCTATTTTAAATTTATTGTTGAGTTAAATTTTTTGGTTAATGTATAGAAATTGGAGTTTATGTAGATAATTGATAATGAATTAAGAGTACTATTAAAATATATTGAATAAATTTGAGTTAAACCAACATTTGTAAATTTAGTTAGTTTATATAATTAATTAATATATGTTGTCATCAATATTCTATATAGGTTTGATATAAGTAATGGATGATCATTCATGGATGTATCGAGGTTTACCCAAGGGTTGTACAGGATAAATTATTGTAATGAGATTCAAAGTTTTATTAATTACATACTATCTAATTCAATAAATATTAGTGGAGACGGTATTAGAATAAAACATTTCTCAATTCAGATGTTATAACAATGCATCCTCTACAAAAGGGTTCATGGATAAATATATGTGTTGTTTTACACGCATAGAATCATATGTTCCTCACAAGATCATGATTGAAATGATAGTTAAATAAACTTTTAGTTCTAGCAATGTACATGGAGTTATAAATGACAATTATAATTCTTATAGGAATATGATTATGGATGTGATAAGAATGAATCAGAGTTATACCGATAAATTTTCAATCATAGATGAAGAATCTAATATAGACGTGCATGTTTTTTTATCTTTTAAAAGATTATGATGAACCATAATGAGATGGTTAAACAAATCGTAGTATATTATTGGTTTTTGCACATGTATTCACCATTAAGTCTGATCATGGGTTAAGTGAGGCCAATTATGATAGAGCTTTGGAACTGTTCACTTCTCAATTTCATTATTCATGTTGTCCATTACGTATGGGATCATCGACGGTGGATGTCCGTCGGTATTTTCCTGAGCACTGTTAATTAGTATTATTTTCATATGGAATCACTGATAGACTGAAAAGTCATTGGTAATATTTAGGGGGTTCCTGAGAATTTTTTATTAAATTGAAAATTCCAATTAGACGTCTCTTAGAAATTGTATGAATGTTGTTAGAATTGTTTTAAAGTTTTTTTTAAATGATTTTATGAATGTTGTTCGAGTTTTTTTTTTTAAAAAAAACATTTATGTTCTTTAATGATTAAATAATATATGGCCCTTTTTTAGTTTATTTTTTTAATTTAAATGTTGGAATGAACAATTGAAAATTTTTTAATTCTTTCTTGATTTTGTTTTGGGAGAGGGTTGAAAATATAAATTCCATAATCTAGGATTTGTGTAATTTATATAGAAATGGTAGTTGACTAACCCTTTGGTTGTTTTGGTATGGGAAATGGTGTAATAGGAAGTAAATGGAAAGAGATTGAAATCAATTATGGAAATTAAACCTTAAATTGATCGGCCATGGGTAGAAATCTGAGGGTTTTAGGAAATTTGTTTAAATTATGTAGATTTTGATGTTTAAATGACGTTAGGAATGTTTAAAATTAATTTTAAATGTAGCAATATGGATTTCAAAGAATTGTTATTGTTGTTGTATTGATGGAAATATGAAAAATTACTAAATTGTACTAAGTTTGGTGTTTTAATGTATTTGGTTGTATGGAAATGTGGATTAGAAAATGATATACTTGAATGTAAATTGGTAGCATAGAAATGGTGATCAATTTAATTCTATATGCTTAGAGTAATTGAATTATTGTATGTTTGAGTTTTTGTTGATATATTTTTGGGAGGAATAGAGAACTATAAGATTATTTGTTTGGATGTGAATTGGTAATTTAGAACTGAAAATGACATGTTGAAATGGTATGGATTAGGGTTTTTATTACACAAAACCTAGGATTTTATTTTATTTTTTCAATAAAATAAAGAAGGGGAAGAAGTGTTCAATCCTTAAAATGAACTTGCTACCATATAATTCAATTTGATTGGCATAGATTGAAATATAATAAATTATGGTTTATGGCAATCCATTCAAATTGTTGTGTGTTCACTTCTTTAACAATTTTGGGTAGTCTCTGATATAAAGAATGTGCTATTGATTTTTTTTATAAAAAAAATAGGAATGGTTTATGGTACCTTAATTCTTTAAGTTGTGTACATGCCTAGGAGAAAATCAATAGTACGACATATGGAAAGGATCGCTACTAGTTATTATAGTTGCGATTCTGATGACCATAAGTCATTAGGTGCCGATCAGGAATAAACACCTAAAACACAAATATCCACTCATGACGCGGGCTCGTTGAGTATAAAGTCGTCACGTCAAGGCGGGGTTCCTTCATAACAAAATCCATTTACCCAGAAATACCAGGCTTAGTGGAACATCAACTTTTAATGTAAGTTTATTTTCCTTTCTCAGCGACATGTTAATAAGTTTTGAAAAAAATATAATTAATGAATGCAATTTCACGTTTACAAATATTAAGACTGCCAGAATTATAATATTGACAATGAAATCATCGATGAAATTATATGAAAGAAAAGAGCTTTCAGGCTGGAAGGACATGAAAGTGTGGAAGGATTTTAGACAACTGTATGTCTTAGATGGTATATGGACAAATTATATTTAGCACGTGATGTTTGAGTGTTTCGTGTGACGATTACAGTCCAATGTAGAGAACCATAAACGATGCGTTCATAGTTTTATTACAACACACATCAGCGGTTATGTTTGGTTCATTTCACATGCAAAGCGGTTGATATGATTCTTTTTTATTAGATCAATTTTTAATTTTTTTATTAATTTTTTTAACTAACAATAGTTTTCTCTTGCAGGCTAAGGTTTTTGGATGCGAGTCATGCCCGATGAAACTTTTTGTGAAAACACATGTGTGGATTATTGACCATAAAAAAAGGGTGCAAGAACTCATGGATAGCCAAGCTCAACACTTTGTGGTATGTTGTTGCGATGTCATGGTCGCACAAATTAATTACCCTAGCTTAAAACACAACACACAAGATAGTATAGAGCAAGCAAGGGGTCGATCCCACGAGGAAGATTTAGTTTGGATTTTTATGCTATACATAATGCAATTTTAGGGGGTTTTGATTTGTGATAATCTAAAATATAAAAGAAATTAAACTAGCAAACAAAAATTAATAAAATCAGAAATTTATCAAGAAAACAAACCTTGGTGACATTAGTCGGGCACCCGTTTCAACTTCCCATTCGTTCTTTCTTTGTTATTTCTATTTCTAATGGTTCGGAGTGTTGAAGCTGGAGACAAATGCCCCGGCTGATCAATGCTTGCAATTTCTCTGTTTTTCCCCTGTTCACTTTGGTTGCGTTCTTCCTCCCTGTGATTTTCCTGTTCCTGCTCTCCCTTTATCGTCTCTTTGTTTTGTCTCCGTCTTCCATCTTTGGTGTTGGAGATGGAGAAGGCAGTGATCCCTTTTCCTCCGTGGCCTTCTCTAGCTTTTAAAAAGCTAGAGGACAGCTTCTGTTCCTTTTAGAAGAAACAGGGACAGAAAATTTACTCTCCTGTCTTGTTCGTTTCCTTGTCCTTTTCCTGTTCTCCTCAGTTTCTCTTTCTTTTTTGTGTCTCTGTTCACTCTTCTACGTTCAAGAAAAAGATAATGGTGGTAAAAGCACGAGGGTTTGCTGCTGCTTGATGAACTAAAATTTTCCCCTGGTTCTGTTTCTCTCCGTCTCTCTCCCCTGTTTTTTTAGTTTTTCTCCCTCCTTCCTGTCTTCTTCTTCCTCTCCTCAGTTCTGCTCTTTTTCCCCCTTGGTGCCGGTTCTCCTTTTCTGGTTTTTATAACCAGAGAATGCCATACGGTCGTATGGATTTTAATGCATGGCATTCGTTTCTTTCTTTCTTTTATTTGGGTGAAGAAGATGAACAGTGTTTATGGCCATTTGCGTTTTGGTCATTAATGTTTTGAAATTTTTATAATTATGCCCCTGGATAAACTTTAATTGGACCCCTACATTTCAGCAACTTTTACAAAACAGTCCCTAGATTTTAATTTCTTGCAAATTTGACCAGAATCAACCCTATACTTTGATAATTTTCAATTAAACCCCTGACTTAATTAATTAAATTAATTTCAAGCTCAATTAAGTCTCAAAACTTATCAATTCTCCAATTAATCCCTTGATTTGATTAATTAAATTAATTCCAAAGTTTAATTAAACCTCAAAACTTCCAACCCAAATTTTAAATTATTCTTCATTTATTTCATTTTTTTTGTTGTTTTTTTCATCATCATTTTTCATCATCTTTTTTTTTTCAATAAATAATAAAAACAAAAGTAAAAAATTGGGTTATGACAACTATGATGAGATGTTATTTTTACAGATATAATTATCAACGGTATTAACCCGTCAGTAAATCTGTCTATAATATTTAACTTATGACCTAGTGAGCGACCATCCTCTTCCCCTCCCCTATTTCTTCTTCTTCCTCCATTTTTCTCTACAATAAACAACACCTCCCTAATTTTATCACAAATCAACCTCCCGCTACAAATTCGGTTACCCCAACACTCAGTTTGTCAGCATCTTTTTTCTTATTTAAATTTTATTGAGGATTTTTCATTTTAAGTAAGAAAAACTACCCCTTTTTTATTTGAACTCAATTTTAAAATGTTAATTTTTATTACATATTTTTGTAGTATAAGTATTTTATTTGGGTGTTTACTTGTTTTATAGCTTTTTTTGTATAGAAATTTATTGTATGAATGTATGATTTGTACATGTTAATATTTGTTTGAGATTTTGTAAAATTGTATTTGTTTGTAAATTGATGAAATTTATTTCGAATTTGTGACTTAAGTGTTTTGTGATGAAATAAATAATGGCTTATTTAATAGGTCCATTTTATATTTTGTCTCTTTTAAATTTATTGTTGAGTTAAATTTTTTATTTAATGTATAGAAATTGGAGTTTATGTAGATAATTGATGATGAATTAAGAGTACTATTAAAATATATTGAACAAATTTGAGTTAAACCAACATTTGTAAATTTATTTAGTTTATATAATTAATTAATATATATTATCATCAATGTTCTATATACGTTTGATATAAGTAATGTATGATTATTCATGGATGTATCGAGGTTCACCTAAAGGTTGTATAGGATAAATTATTGTAATGAGATTCAAAGTTTTATTAATTACATACTATCTAATTCAACAAATATTAGTGGAGACGGTATTAGAATAAAAAATTTCTCAATTCAGATGTTATAACAATATTATACAAAAGGGTTCATTGATAAATATGTGTTGTTTTACACGCAGAGAATCATATGTTCCTCACAAGATCATGATTGAAATGATAGTTAAATAAACCTCTAGTTCTAGCAATGTACATGGAGTTATAGATGACAATCATAATTTTATAGGAATATGGTTATGGATGTGATAAGAATGAATCAGAGTTATACCGATAAATTTTCAATCATAGATAAAGAATCTAATATAGATTCATGTTTTTTTTTTATCTTTTAAAAGATTATGATGAACCATAATGAGACGGTTAAACAAATCATAGTATATTATTGGTTGTTGCACAAGTATTCACCATCAAGTTTGATCATGGGTTAAGTGAGGCCAATTATGATAGAGCTTTAGAACTGTTCACTTCTCAATTTCATTATTCATGTTGTCCATTATGTATGGGATCATCGACGGTTGATGTCCGTCGGTATTTTCCTGAGCACTATTAATTACTATTATTTTCATATGGAATCACTAATAGACTTAAAAGTCATTGGTAATATTTAGGGGGTTCCTGAGAATTTTTTATTAAATTGAAAAATCCAATTAGACGTCTCTTAGAAATTGTATGAATGTTGTTAGAATTGTTTTAATTTTTTTTTGTTTTTTAATGATTTTATGAATGTTAGAGTTTTTTTTTATAAAAAAATTTGTTCTTTAATGATTAAATAATATATGCCCTTTTTTAGTTTTTTTTTTAATTTAAATGTTGGAATGAACAATTGAATTTTTTTAAAATTCTTTCTTGATTTTGTTTTGGGAGAGGGTTGAAAATATAAATTCCATAATCTAGGATTTGTGTAATTTATATAGAAATGGTAGTTGACTAACCCTTTGGTTGTTTTGGTATGGGAAATGGTGTAATAGGAAGTAAATGGAAAGAAATTGAAATCAATTATGGAAATTAAGCCTTAAATTGATCGGCCATGGGTAGAAATATGAGGGTTTTAGGAAATTTGTTTAAATTATGTAGATTTTGATGTTTAAATGACGTTAGGAATGTTTAAAATTAATTTTAAATGTAGCAATATGGATTTTAAAGAGTTGTTATTGTTGTTGTATTGATGGAAATATGAAAAATTACTAAATTGTATTAAGTTTGGTGTTTTAATGTATTTGGTTGTATGGAAATGTGGATTAGAAAATGATATACTTGAATGTAAATTGGTAGCATAGAAATGGTGAATTTAATTATATATGCTTAGATTAATTGAGTTATTGTATGTTTGAGTTTTTGCTGATATATTTTAGAACTATAAGATTATATGTTTGGATGTGAATTGGTAATTTAGAACTAAAAATGACATGTTGAAATGGTATGGATTAGGATTTTTATTACACAAAACCTAGGATTTTATTTTATTTTTTCAAGAATATAAAGAAGGGGAAGAAGTGTTCAATCCTTAAAGTGAACTTGCTACCATATATTTCAATTTGATTGGCATAGATTGAAATAAAATAAATTATGGTTTATGGCAATCCATTCAAATTGTTATGTATTCACTTCTTTAACAATTTTGGGTAGTCTCTGATATAAAGAATGTGTTGTTGATCTTTTTTATAAAAAAAATAGGAATGTTTATAGTACCTTAATTCTTTAAGTTGTGTACATGTCTAGGAGAAAATCAATAGTACGACATATGGAAAAGATCGCTACTAGTTATTCTAGTTGCGATTCTGATGACCATAAGTCATTAGGTGCCGATCAGGAATAAGCACCTAAAACACAAATATCCACTCATGATGCGGGCTCGTTGAGTACAAAGTCGTCACGTCAAGGCGGGGTTCCTTCATAACGGAATCCATTTACCCAGAAATACCAGGCTTAGTGGAAGATCAACTTTTAATGTAAGTTTGTTTTCCTTTCTCAGCGACATGTTAATAATTTTTTAAAAAATATATAATTAATGAATGCAATTTCAAGTTTACAAATATTGAGACTACCAAAATTATAATATTGACGATGAAATCATCGATGAAAATATATGAAAGAAAAGAGCTTTCATGCTGGAAGGACGTGAAAGTGTGGAAGGATTTTAGACAACTGTACGTCTTAGATGGTATATGGACATATTATATTTAGCACGTGATGTTTGAGTGTTTTGTGTGACATTTACAGTCCAATGTAGAGAACCATAACCGATGTGTTCATAGTTCTGTTACCACGCAAATCAGCAGTTATGTTTTGTTCATTTCGCATGCGAAGCGGTTGATATGATTCTTTTTTATTAGATCAATTTTTTAATTTTTTTTATTAATTTTTTAAACTAACAATAGTTTTCTCTTACAAGCTAAGGTTTTTGGATGCGAGTCAAGCCCGATGAAGCTTTTTGTGAAAATGCATGTGTGGATTAATGACCATAAAAAAAGGGTGCAAGAACTCATGGATAGCCAAGCTCAACACTTTGTGGTATGTTAGTTTTCAACCATTATTTTCTTAAGTTATTATTTTTTGAATTTGTTGACTTTTTTAGGATACATATAACATCAGGTTCAAGGAGAGATATGAAGACGATCCTTCAACCTATCAGGATCTTGATCCAGATTTGTTGTTGGAGGCATGATTATTCGGTGGACCCAATAGAAATTAGGTGTATAATCCATCTAACACTACAGCTGAGAACTTGTGAATAACTCGCAATATTTCAACCATTGAATGCTTGCAATAAGTTCTAAGCACTCAAACTCAAAAATTTGAAGTAATTTTAGACCAACAAGTTCAAGCTTGGACAACACATCTTAGTATTGCAAATGACATTGTCACTCTATACTTACTGATAAAATTACATATTGTTGTTATGTCGGTGATATATCATATTCACCAATAGAAATAGTGTTAATAAATCCATATGTGGTTTTATAAATATCAAAATATAAATAATGATAAAAACATTTATTGTTAAATCTAAAAACTCTAGTAGTGTTACATGTATTTTATTTTGCTATAATATTGTTAATTTGTTTCAAGAAGCTTATCAAACAGCTGGTGGTGATACTAATAAGTATTTTCAAGCATTCAATTCAAATATTGTAATTAAATTAAGATTTATCATGCAATTCGTCTCATTGTAATCACAAGTGATAGATTTAGATGATTAAGAATGTTGCTCCTATGTAGTTAGAGCTTGATACTAGTATTCAAATAAATTTATTTTTTAAAATATATTAATTAATATAAGAAGACTGGGTTGTTGAAATATGAAATAAAAAAACTAAAAAAAAAAAAACTCAAAACTATTCCAATGAATAATAATTTGTTAGTATGGCTAGTGTTTTGTTAATTTTAATGGTTAAGAATGTTTTCTCCTATGAAGATAGGTACTAGTATTTAGATAAATTTATTCTCTTAAATATATTAATTAATATGAGAAAGTGTTTTTAAAATTATTTTAAAAGGGGTTTAATCTCAATTGATTTGTAAGTTAATTTAAATATCTTTTTCATTGTAACAAACAAATATAGAGATATTTGATTATTGTATACGAGAAGATTATCTATATTATCCTATGTACTTGATTAGTTTTGAAATATTAATGCCCCTTCAAGTTGTGAAGAAAGGTAATTCCTTATTTTAATTATATAAAAAAAAACAAATCAAAGTTCGATTCTGGAACCCAATTAACAATACGATTAAAAGAGCCTAAGAGCATGATTAATTTATACGGCATGGTGATGGGATTTCTTCAAGGTTAGGAGGTTGATAGATGAACGCAAGAATTGTCTAGAATCGAACTTTGAATATTTTTTATATTTTTTTTATAAAACTTTTCTTATGCAAGAAGAAGAATAAGCCAATAGTTGTATAAAATTTGAAAAGCATAACCACATGTTGTTTTTTAAAGGATATTTGGGAGTATGATTGTTATTACTTTTCAAATAACTTTTCATGCTAAAATATATTAAAATAATTTTTTTTTATTTTTAAAAAATTATTTTTGAGATCAGTACGTTAAAACAATTTAAAACATACAAAAACAAATTAAATTTTTATATAAAAAAAAATTAAAATTAAATTTTTTTAGAAACACGATTGCTAATTAGATTTAGTTTTAGGATTTGAACATAAAATAAATTAAGAGATGCTTCGGATAATACTTGTTACTTTTTACCTCTTAACTTTATTAATAAATATATTTTTTAAGCATGCACTAGCTAGCTAGACCCGTTCATCAGTTGATTGAGATTGTTTCTAAGGCAAATGGATACTGCCTGTACGGTCACTTTCAAGCTCCAACAAATCTAGAAAGCTACTGGGAAATAGCTTTGCCTTAGTCATTGTCTGTTTTCTGATGCTGTTTAATTGTTATTTTTTTTAGTGATCTTAGATTATATTAAAAATAAATTTTAAAAAAATAAAAAATATATTATTTTAATATATTTCAAAATAAAAAAAAATTGAAACGCAATCTTTATCATACTCTCTTATAAGCAATAATTCTTCTTTTTTTACCCCATATTATATTTTTAAAATAATTTGAAACTTGGTTTTTGTCAAAAAAAAAATCAATTTAATCTAATAGCTTAAATTGTTATGTGAGGCTTCAAGATATGATTTATATAATTTGTTTTAAACTTGAAACTTGTATAAACACACAATACCTTGTACTTATTATTTTTTTTATATAAAATAAAATAAGAGTGGTGAGATTTGAAATCGTGATCACTTAATTAACAAGGCCGGCCTTAATACTATGTCAAAAAATCAATTCAACTCAATAACTTTAATTATTATATGAAATCCCAAGATATAATTTATATAATTCTCTAACAATATCAACCTCATTTTTAAAAAAAAAAAATTTTCTACGCAACTCACTACTTGTTTGGGATTGTGGTATCGAATGTGATTCAAAATATTTTTCACTTAGAAATGTATCAAAATAATATTTTTTAAAAAATTATTTTTAAAATCTATATATTAAAATAATCTAAATATATATAAAAATAATTTTTTATAAAAATATAAAATTTAAAACACACGATGCAAACCGTGTTACCTGTGGACAAGGGACACAGGTCTTAAAAGAGTAACCTTTTAAAGAGGGTAATGCAATGTCCTCTAGTGATGGGGATTCTTTCTTTGTGGACAAAAGGGGCGGTGCCATACAGCCAAAGATTTGATCAATATGGATAATGACATTTGCAGCAATTGCATTCTTTCATTTATTTTTATTTGAGTGATTGTACTAATTTTTTAAATTTAAATATTTATATTTATCAAAATATTCATGTGGTTGTTAATTTTTCGTTAAGTGGATTGAAGTTAATATTTTTTTATTCTTTTTTAGGGATAATGACATTTGAGTAATTGCATTCTCTCATTTGTTTTTATTTGAGTATTTATACTGAATTGTTTCTCTTTAAATATTTATACTTATAAAATTTGATGCATCAAGTAGTTTTATTAGTTTTGTTATTGAAATGTTAAAGTGGTAGTTAACTTTTCATTAATGGATTCAGATTAATATTATTTTAATATAAATTTTAATATAATTAATTTTTTATTCTAAAAATGCCCTTAACCTGTACAAGAATATGATTTTACTTATTAAAAAAAAAACAATTTCTCAAGAATTTAATGGTTGAGTAATTTTGATTTTTTATTTTATTTCTTAAGATATTTTGAGAATTTGTTTTAAAAAACCTTTAATCTAGGCCACCGATTTGAAAAATCCAGACTTGCCAAAATCCAGACTTTATATCAAATTTGAAAAATAAAAATGTAGAATGCTGATTTGCAATAAATCTTTTTTATTTGGAATAGGATAGCTAATCTATTTTAAAGCATTAAGACTTTGTTTGTTTTTGCGTTTTCAAAGTGTTTTTGACAAAAAAAAATTTAATTTTTTTCTTTACTTCAAATTAATAATTCTTTTTATGTTTTAAGATCATTTTGATGTGGTGATGTCAAAAATATTTTTTAAAAAATAAAAAATATTATTTTGATGTATTTCCGAGTGAAAAATACTTTGAAAATCAACAAATTGATTACAAAAATAACATAGACACTTGATTGATCAAATTTCACAAGTATAATTACTGAAATAACAAAAAAAAGAGTATGAGTGTTTTGAAGAGATCATTACAAATTTCATATTTAAACTTTTTTATTTTTTCTATTCAAGTATTCTAACTTTTATTTTCAGTATTTGAATTTGTGAATTTTCAAATTTTTTCTATGCAACTATTTTTATTAGATTCTATTAATTACATGTTGACATGGTTGTTAAATTGACATGTCATCATGTTAAATTTAAACGTCATCATGCTGACTTGGCTGTTAAACTGCAGAAACATTTCACTTTATTTCTCAAGTGTCTATACACATTTGAACTGTTTTTCTATTTAAATGTACACATTTCTTTTATCTATTTGAATGTTTGTACTTTTAAAAGAGTTATCAATTGAGTGCATTTAATTTTATGCAGTCCATATTCCACTAAGAAAATAAAACACTACAACATTTCACAGTTTTACCGACGGACATATTCCGTCGGTGTATGATAGAACGGTCATCGGTAAATTATTTACCGACTATATTACCGACGGAATACGCCCGTCGGAATACCTTTTGTCGGTAATTCCACATTCCGTCGCTATATCGGTCGGAAATACAAAAAAAACATTCACCGACGAACCGTGCGCGTCAAAAAAAAAAGTTTCCCGCTTGAAATATACCGACGGAATATTTTCTGTCAGTGTTATGTAAATACCGACGGATTAAATTCGTCGGTAAAAGTGTCGGTGATGTTTCATACCGACCGAATATTTCCGTCTGTAAATTCGTCGGTAAGTTATACCGACGGATTATGTCCGTCGATGAATATGTCGGTGATAGGATGAAATACCGACAGAATATGTCCGTCTGAATATTCGTCGGTGATGGTGGCAGACACTGTCCAATGCCGACGGAGTTATTCCGTCGGTAAATCCCTGTGTAATTTTTTTTTAATTTTTTAGAAAAAATAATTTAAATTAATGATAATACAAACCAATTATGCAAATAAAATTTATATTAAGCAACAAAAACTCAAAGTTAAATAATATTCATTACAAAATGAATGTGTTTCAAAAAAACATTAAACGAAATTTTAAATATAAATAATGTTTATTAAAAATTAATATAAAGGTGGAGGAGGAGGAGGAGGAGGAGGCTGGGGGTTAGGCGGCCAAAAAAGATTAGGCGCACATGTTCCACCTTGTGTCATGTTCATGATCATTTGGCGAAGCTCTTCATAGGCCGCTCTTTGTTGTTCAGACTCTGCTCTGTGTTGTTCGTTCACCAATCTTTGCTATTCTTTTAGTTGTGTGTACACCTCTAATAGTGTAATATTTTGAGTTTAAAATTGGAAAATACAATAAAGCCCTTGGAGGCTTAAAGAGTGAGTAAATTTGAATAAGGGGTATTATGGTAATTGGATAAATAGTTGATAAATATAAATAGAAAAATAAAGAGGGATCTGAAAATTTGAAGAACAAACCGTAAGAGAGAAGGGAGGAAGAAGAAGAAGAGAAAAGAAGGGGAAAAGGAAGAGAAGTAGAGGAAATAAGTTTAAAAAGGTAAGATTTATGGTTTGAAGTGTATAATATGTTTAATTTTGGTTTTGATAAATGTTAGGGTTTTGAAGTTTGTATTTTGAGTTAATTGATGAATTAATTTGAAGGTTAGGAGTTGATTATTGTAGGTATTTGATTAATTAGTTGATTTTGAGAGATTGAATTAAAGGATAATGATTTTGAGTTATGATTTTGTTTAAATGGTGAAATTGTATTAGAAATCAGGGGATAACAGTAGGTGATCTGTTGAAATTCTGGGTTTGAGGTTGAAGATGACGAAAATTCAGTTTGGTCCCTCAATTTGCAAAAATTGCAGTTTAGTCCCCGAACTTTGGAAATATTACAAATTGGTCCCTGGAGCATATTCCGAGATTCTGAACAGAATAACATATGGATTATGGGCAGAATTACTGTATAGATAAGAGAATTTAACACTTTCAATTTGGTCCTCCAATTTGACAAATTACGATTTGACCCCTAAAATGTTGATAAAATCACATTTAGGACCTTGGGGCATAATTCAAGATTCTGGACAAAGATAAGGACGAATTATGGATAAATTTCAGTATGGTTATGTATTTACAGTTTGGTCCTCCAATTTCTCCAATTTTTGGTAAAATTACATTTTGGTCCCTGTTTTGGAAAATTGTCGTTTTAGTCCATAAACTTAGGAGATTAAGCCCAGTTTTATTTTATGCATTGGGATCTTTTGTTTGAATTGTTTTTTAGTATGTTTCATATATTTATTGTAGGTTCTCCTACCGATCCTTAATCGAATTTTCGGGTCTTTCGTCTGACATTCCTTTTAGTTCTATATTTTCCGGGTGAGTGGAATAATCTTTAATATTCATATAATATAAATAAATATGTATGTTGATTATACAATGAGTACAACTAGTAAATTTCTTGAATATTTATATATGTTGCTTTATTTTCCGAGTACTCATTTATTCTTGAATTTGCACTCGCAATCTGTTAAAGTAAATTCTATTTGATATGATATACGTTTCTTTGATGATTATGTGAATATCTATTATGCCTTGATATGGGACTTGTCAGTAACTCCATGCTAACAGAGAATAGTTAGCCTGTGTGCACATAGTATTTTGTTACCTAGCTGGTGAGAGAGGCATCAGCCTGTGGCGACTGATCATCCCACAGTGGTCACCGACGGGTGTCATCTGGTCACCTTCGGGTGTCATCTGGTCACCTTCGGGTGTCATCTGATCTCTAACATGTAATCCACTACGTTATGATAATATGTTTAGTATGAATATGTATATGTATATGTATATCAAGATAAATATAGTTATCTGAAATATCTGAAATGTATATTAAATGTTATTCCCTCACTGAGTTGGTTGAACTCACCCTCATTCTTAATATTATTTCAGGTTCTTAGTTTTTGATAGCAGTTGGATTTTGTTGAGTGTTTCCGCTTCTTCAGTTCTGGTCGGTATGCCTTGCTTGTCCGCGAGGTTTTCCTTTCAAGTTTGATTTGATGTCTTAGACGCTCCACTGTTACCTTGGTTTAATTAAATTTGGACTTTGACAATGTAATGAATATTATGAATTATTATTTTTGTTTTAATAATTATCTTTCGGTTTCATCAGTATTTGAATAATATGATATTTCTGAATATTATGAGCCGCTGCGTATTTTTGAATAAATTGTACTTTTGGTATGTCCGTTGTGAGGCTTAGCGCAGGTGGGGTGTCCTTTCGGCACCGCTCCTGCGTTGCCGGTCACGGACCCGGGATTCGGGTCGTGACAAATAGGTGGTCGCACCTTTGCTGCAAGGCCATGAACTCCTTAGATTGGGAGCTTGATACAGATTGGGAGCTCCCAACGGTTGAAGCAGTACCGGTCGACCGCAAGTTGGTGGCGGTAGTGTTGGAGAGCCTGTAAACCCGATTTTTATCGGGTCCACCTGACGATCCAGCCTCCATCCACAAATCCGGATCGAATTCCGGATGGGTCGAAGGATCGTCCCCGTATCTCTCCCTCAACTGATTATTTTAGGTCTCCTGAAAAAAAAAATCATCATATTCAATTCAATAAACATAATAATAACTTACAAAATAAAATAGTTGAGCAAACATACCACAAACAGCTCCATAGGGCTCGGCTCACGTCCAAGAGACATAGCCTATAATGAAAAAAATTTATTAACAACAAATTAATTGAACGATATATTTCATTTAAATTAATCTTACCATCCGTTTCGCATGTGCAGCAAACGGAACGGAGCCGCCGGTGTGCGTTGTCACCGAGCCATGAATTGGCCAATTCCGGTTGCCAGCACCGGACTGTGAGCGTCGAGTGAACCGCTCAGACGTCACGTGCTGAAGATAGTGTGGCCATATATCTTCCGGGATGTATATCAGTTTGAAATCCCTCCAAACCGCAACATCATTCCAGCCTTCGAACCCCTTATCCCTCGCTGTTTTTTTTGCCTTTTTCTGGGTGTCATACCAAAAATCACGCAACCTAATTCACGCACGAAAAAATTACATTTCGAAACATAAATAATTATGTAAAAAAAAAGTCGTATTGTTTTCGATGTTACCTAATTGCCGCGTGATTTTCCCACACCCTCCTCACAACAGTGTCATGTTCATCGTCCCAGTTGAATCGATGCTGTGTATAAATTTTTTTTTTAAAAAAATGTTAACAATTTATTTACAATTATAACTAGAATTTATTAGAAATAAGCTGAAAATTATATATTAACACGAACCTCAAATCTATGAAACCATGCATTGATTTGAGGCATCCATTCAGGATGCCTGGATATCTGACTCCATTGAAACAATGGAATCTCCATCGACGCTTTAAACGTCGATGATATTACTCGGGCGGCCTCAATGTTTGTGAACCTGAAAAGAAATGAAATTAATGAAATAGTGATTACTTCATAAATTATGTTTTAAATTTGTTTTATATATATATATAAAAAACTAAAACTCTTAACAAACTTACATTGAAAGATCGTCCTTCCACTGTGCCTCGTACTTGCGGGTAAATTGATTCCGCTGCGAAGGCACGCCGCTTCTGCGATGTGAAATATCGCTGGAAGAGGTAGCATCGGTTGACGGCGCAGGTGGTGTAGGTGCCTCTTCTTGAGAGGCACCTAAGGAAACATCAACATCGATGCTAGACGAACTTGATTCGAATGGACGTGAACGACTAGCTCTGGATTTCATTATCCGCATCTAAACAATTTTATATAAATAATTGTATAATAAAATTCAAAAGTTAAAAAAATTCAGCAGCACCTCCCCTATACTGGATACTGCCCAAATCCACAAACCTGCAAATATTAACAATAGCCACAACCAATTGACCCAATTTATACTAATTATTCCAACATATTCAACTATTAATCATAAGATAAATTCAACGTTAACAATTACAATTCACAAATTATTCAATAATTATGTCAATACAACAAAACTATAAATTCAAAATAAATAGAAACAATTAAACACAAATCATCAAGTTAGAGTAAAATTAATAATTCTTCCAACATATTCATTCATTAAATCTAAGATAAATTCAACATTAACAATATTAATTCAACAAATTATTAAATAATTATGGCAATACAACAATAAAATATATTCAATAAAATAAAAAATAATTATAGCCTAACAATTAAAATCAATGGAAACAGTTAAACACAAATCATGCAATAATATAAAAAAAATACTAATTATTCCAACATATCCAATTATTAATTCTAAGGTAAATTCAACCTTAACAATTATAATTCAACAAATTAATCAATAATTATATATGGCAATACAACAATAAATTATATTCAATAAATTAAAAAAAATATAGACTAACAATTAAAATCAATGAAAATAATTAAACACAAATCATGCAATAATAGAGTAAAATTAATAATTATTCTAACATATTCAATTACTAATTCTAAGTTAAATTCAACTTTAACAACAAATATTCAACAAATTAACTAATATGTTATTATGACAACAAACCAATAAAAAATATTCAAAAAATTCAAAAATAAAACCTACATCAAGAAAAGGAACGAAATATACATACCTTGATAATGTGACAAATTCAAAACTTTATCTACATTACAAAAAAAACACCAAAACACCAAAATAACAAAATAAAAACAACTAAAAATAAATTAAAAGTAAATAAAATAAATTGGAAAAAAACACATACCTTTTAATATGAGGAAGATTCTGAGGTGCAAATGGAGGAGAAGAGAAGAAAAGCGGCGCGGGAAGAAGAAGAAAAAATGAGGCGAAGCGGCGGGGGCTGGAACTTATATGGCAGTTTTGCCGACGGAATCACCGACGAAATTAAAGCCAGTCGGTAACAGGTCAAACATTCCGTCGGTAACAGGTCAAAAATCCATCGATAATTTTTTGAATTTCGCACTGAATTTTTAAAAGCCCTCTATATTTTTCGAAGTCCGTCGGTGATTCCGTCGGTAATCTGACAAGTTCAGAGGCGCTTTAATTCACACACTTTGGAAATCGCGCGGTCCGTCGGCATTTCTGTCGATAATAAGTGTGACCGACAAATTACCGACGGAAATATTCCGTCGGTAGTAGCGTCGAAAAATACGTCAGTGAATCCGTTGGTGAAAGTGGTATTTTGTTGTAATTATTTTCGAACTCTCTGTGAGATACCGACGGGCTAGAATCCATCGGTGAACCCGTCGGTGAGGTGGCATTTTGTTGTAATATTTTCGAACTCTCTGTGAGATACCGACGGGCTAGAATCCGTCGGTGATTGTGGCATTTGTTGTAAATATTTTCGAACTCTCTGTGAGATACCGACGGATTATCCGTCGTGTATGTGTCGGTGATCCGTCGGAAAGTGTTGTCATTTGCGTTTATTTGAACTTCCTGCAAAACTTAACTGATAAACTGTCCATCACATAAAACAATAACCACATTGCTTAAACATACACATCATCATAATCTAAATTACATGAGACAAATGTTTTTACATAGGGCTTCATTTTCATAATTAGTCGGAATTTTCTTCTTCTTCCTCATCAATTGAATTGTCATCATCTTCATCGCAATCTTCAATATGGATATCATCTTCTTCATCGACATTTGCTTGTCCGCTAGAGCTGAGAACAACATTCAACTCCTCTCCGTCAATATCAACAAGACTATCATCGAGAACTCGAAAATTTGAATTTTCTTCCAATTCAATCGAAGGAGCAACTCGATATGGTTCAACCAACTCACGAACTTGAAAGACTTCATCTCGCACACTTGTGTCTTCGTTCTCATCCTGAACAACCTCGACACGACCCCGTGGTTTCGTTTTTAAAACGGACAACCAATCAACTCTTGACGATCCTTTCTAAATGAAGGGGTGTATGTGTAATAAACTTGTTGACATTGCTTTGCGAAAACAAAGACATCGTTTATGTTGCGGAGTCTAGCTTTTGAGTTGATTTCGACCAGACCATGGTGCGGATCAACTCTGATTCCTCTGTCCGTCGTGTCATACCAATAGCATTTGAATAAAAACACTTTATTCTGCTCGCTATGATATTGCAGTTCGACGACCTCTTCTAATCTACCATAGTAGTCAACTTCTAACTGGCTACTTGTGGATCCCTTAACACAAACACCGCAGTTGTATGTCTTTCTTCCTTGCCCGTATTCTTCAGTATGGAAAACATATCCATTGACAAAATACCCGTTGTAGCACTTAACTTTTCTTTCAGGGCCGAGGCTTAGTGAAGACAATGACTTGGGCGCACTCCTTCCCATTTGATAAACCTTGTAAATATATGTAATTAAATGTACATCAATACACGGTAAATGAACGAGAATCTCGTAATGACATGCATACGTTAGAATGAGTTTGTGATAGTGCTTACATGTGTTCTGAACCATGTGGCAAATTGTTCATCTTGTAATTGAAAGATCTGGGATTCGGTCAGCTGCGAGTTATTGGAGAGCAAATATTGTCGATGTTGCCTGCAAGTGATAATGAGTGTATGATATTACAATATATAATTAACAGTATATTACTGACAAAGTTTAATTAGTATTACACATATATAGACTTACTGAATAAATGGTCTCAGCTCATCACAGTTAAATAGAACATAGTTGTGTGCTTGTTTGAATTCTATTTCCGACAAATATCTTCCTCTTACGGCATTTTTAGGTGTGGGTCGTCCAGTATTGGAGAATATTGACAAGTTCCCACTGGAAGGCACTTCACCGCCATCGTCATGCCGTGGAACGCGATTGATTCTTGTTCTCAGATGAGGTTCGAAATAGTACGAGATAAATGTTGATATCTCTTCAACAATATAGGCCTCAGATATCGAAGCCTCAACATGCGCCTTGTTCTTAACCTTTTTTTTTAGATTAAACAAGTACCTGCATTGAAGTACAATTCAAGTATTTTCAAATAAGAAAAACATAGAAAATACTTTAAGATATGAATTCCATTGCAACTGTAATATCTCACCGTTCGAATGGGTACATCCATCTATACTGGACCGGTCCTCCAGCTTTTGCCTCGAACGGTAGATGTATAGGGAGATGCTCCATTGAGTCAAAAAATGAAGGAGGGAATATCATCTCAAGTTTGCATAGTGTCTCGATGATATTCGTTTGAAGCATCTCAATGTGCTCAACATTCATCTTGCTGGAGCATATATCTCTGAAGAAATGACTGATCTCCGTTAGTGCATCCCATATTCCCTTTGGCAACAAATCACGAAAAGCTAATGGGATGAGTGTTTGCATAAACACGTGGCAGTCATGCTCTTCATTCCATACAATCTGCAGTCCTCTATGTTAACAAGCCTTGATATGTTCGATGCATGTCCATCCGGGAAACGCAGACTCTTAAGCCATTTGTAGACTAGCAGTTGTGTTTTTCTCTAACACGAAGCTTGCCCTTGGTTTTGCAACCCGTGACTCGTCATAAACCAACTCCATATTTTTACGGTTACAGTATAAAGCTATATCCAATCTAGCCTTCATGTTGTCCTTTGTCTTCCCCTTCACATCCATGACGGTGTTGAAAATATTCTCAAACACGTTCTTTTCGATGTGCATGACGTCAAGGTTATGGCGGAGAAGATTAGTCTTCCAATACGGAAGCTCCCAAAAGATACTTCGCTTTACCCAATTATGGGTCAAACCAAAACCAGGAAACTTTTGCTTACCTGATTGAAGGCCAAACACAATGTCACCGTACTCTGATACAACATGATGCAATTCTTCACCAGAAAGACGCGGGGATGCAACATCTTTTTCAACTCTACCAACAAAGAAATCTTTTCTGTTCTTTCTGAACCTGTGATTAAGTGGCAAGAAGCGACGGTGACAGTCAAAAAAAGAAGCTTTACCTCCGTTTGCTAGCGTGAATGCCTTGTTGTTTTCCATGCAGTATGGACATGCGAGTTTCCCATGCGTGCTCCAACCAGAAAGCATTCCATAAGCTGGAAAATCACTGATAGTCCACATCAAAGCCGCCCTCATAAGGAAATTTTGTTTCCTCGATATATCATAAGTCAGAGATCCGGAGGACCACAACTGCGCCAGCTCATCTATCAACGGTCGAAGACAAACATCTATATTCCGCCCCGGGCTGCTTGGACCGGGTATGACAGTAGATAGAAACATGAACTCCGGCCTCATACACATTCCCGGTGGCAAGTTATAAACTGTGAGAATGACCGGCCAACAAGAATAGGGAGCAGCAAATGACCCAAATGGGTTGAACCCGTCTGTACACAACCCAAGTCGAACATTCCTTGATTCAGCAGAAAAGTCAGGATGAACACTGTTAAAGCGTTTCCACGCTTCGCCGTCAGAAGGATGCACCATCACACCATCAACGACATCGTGTGTTTGGTGCCATGTCATGTGCTCAGCAGTCCTTGGTGACATAAATAACCTCTGCAGTCTAGGTGTGATCGGGAAATATCTAAGTTTTTTATATGCCACTAGAGTCTTCCCCCTGCCAGTTCTGGGTTTGTAACGGGAATGCCCGCATGTCATGCACTCGGTCATCTCAGCATTTTCAAGGTAGTATAACATGCAGAAGTTAGGGCACATGTCAATTTTCTGGTATCCTAAACCGAGGGGTTTCATCATGGACTTCGCAGCATAGAAGTTCTCTTTGAGCCTGTTCCCTTCTGGTAAAATGCTTCTTGCCCAATCAATAATTTTGTCATACCCGGCCTCACTCAACCCGTGATCTGACTTGATGGTGAACACCTGTGCCACAGCCGATAATTTACTGTGGTTTGTGCAGCCATCCCATAATGGTTCGTCAGAATCTTTCAACAAATCAAAAAACCTAGCTGCCTCTGCATTAGGTTCTTCTTCTACGATTGGACATTGATTGACATTATCTTGATTCATTCTCATTGCATCCATAACCATGTTTCTGTAAGGATTAGTGTTGTCATTTGCCGCTTCATGCACGTTGCTAGCACTAGAAGTTGACCCAACCACCGTTTCTCCCATTCTCCTATTACTAACAAATACCTCTCCATGTGCATACCAACACTCGTAATCCTCCACAAACCCTTTGTGTAGAAGATGCATCATTACAACATCTGGATGCAGATACTTTTTATTTTGACACTTCCTGCATGGACACCTAATACCGCCTCCAGTAAAATTTCTGGGAATAGATGTTGCGAAATTAATAAAACCCTGAACCCCGTTACAATAATCCATCCTCCGCAATCCTTGGGGTGAATCTAGATACATCCATGAACGATCATCCATGACTTCTATCGAACCTCTATAAAAAGGACCCATTAAGCAAGCTCTTAATTATTTCAAAACATAACATGTAATTCGGTAATTCTACAAATTAAGTTTTAACAATTTCAAACAAATACAATCTTACAAAATCTAAAACAAACCATAACAAGTATAAAATTATACATTCATATACTACAAGTTTGTTTGAGAAATAACAATAAAACATGTACATCTACTAAAAAAAATACATATACTAAAAAAATAAAATTGACATTTAAATGTTAAAATTTTAAAAGATAGAATTACTTACAAAAAATGATAAAATCCGTCGGTAAATCAGAACACGGATGCTGTGACCACAAAACTTCAAGAAATACAACTTGTTGTGCTGAGATGAGGAAGATTTTTTTTTTTTAGGGCGAGGGGGGGCTAGTTATTTGCAGATGGGGAGGGTTAGGATTAGGAAGAAGAAGGAGAAATGAGGGAGGAGAGTGTCGGCAGAGTGGCCATATATTCACTTTTGCCGACGGACTTACCGACGGTTTTATTCCGTCGGTGAATACGTCGGCAAAACCGTCGGTAATTCTGACGGGCAATCAACACGTCACCGCACGGACCTGCTATTCAAATCCCTCGGTGATCCGTCGGTATTTTTAACGGTGGACCGGTCGCGTCACCGGTATGGATCTGGCATTTCAAATCAGTCGGTGATTCCGTCGGTATTATTGACGGTGAACAGGTCCCATCATGCGTACGGCTCCCCGGTTTTCATTCCGTCGGAAAAATCACCCGCCAAAACCTCCGCGCCTTTTTTTTCATTAATTCTGAATTTTCTGTCGGTAATTCGGTTGGTGAATTCGACCGAAAAATACCGACAGAAAAAATTCCGTCGGTGAGTCCGTTGGTATTTAGCGAATTTCTGGTAGTGAAATATAAAAGATCAATAAAAAGTAATCATTATATTCAATTTAATAAATATAATAATAACTTACAAAATAAAATTGTTGAACAAACATACCATGAAATGTTAAGCATGGCTGTCAACAAACTGTTTCGCCCCCTTTTGACGGTCTTGACTCCGCATGTGCGTCTCCATAAACAACTCCATCGGGCTCGGCTCACGTCCAAGAGACGTAGCCTATAATGAAAAAAATTTATTAAAAACAAATTAATTGAACGATATATTTCATTTAAATTAATCTTACCATCCGTTTCGTATGTGCAGCAAACGAAAGGAAGCCGCCGGTGTGCATTATCACCGAGCCATGAATTGGCTGATTCCGGTTGTCAGAACTGGATTATGAGCGTCGTGTGAACCGCTCAGATGTCACGTGTTGAAGATAGTGCAGCCATATATCTTCCAGGATGTATATCGGTTTGAAATCTCTCCGAACTGTAACATCGTTTTAGCCTTGGAACCCCCTATCCCTCGCTTTTTTTTTGGGCTTTGTACAAAAAATCACGCAACCTACTTCACGCAAGAAAAAAATACATTTCGAAACATAAATTTTTTTCTAAAAAAAAGTTGTATTGTTTTCGATGTTACCTAGTTGCTATGTGATTTTCCCATACCCTCCTCACAATAGTGTTATGTTCACTGTCCTAGCAGAATCGATCTTGTGGATAAATAATAATAATTTATTTACAATTATATTAATAATTTATTAGAAATAAGCTGAAAATTATATATTAACACTAACCTCAAATCTGGAAAACCATGCATTGATATCTGACTGCATTGAAACAATGGAATCTCCATCGACGATTTAAACGTAGATGATATTACTCGGGCGGCTTCAATGTTTGTGAACCTGAAAATAAATGAAATTAATGAAATAATGATTACTTCATAAATTATGTTTTAATTTTTTTTTAAAAAAAACTAAAACCTTTACAAACTTGCATTGAAAGGCCGTCCTTCCACTGTGCCTCGTACTTGCGGGTAAATTAATTCCGCTGTGAAGGCACGCCGCCTCTACGCTATGAACTAGTGCTGGAAGAGGCAGCATCGGTTGACAGTGCAGGTGGTGTAGGTGCCTTTTTTTGAGAGGCATCTAAGGAAATATCATCCTCGCTGCTAGACAAACTTGTTGCGACCGGACGTGAACGACCAACTCTGGTTTTCATTTTGCGCATCTACCCAATTTTATATAAATAATTATATAATTAAATTCAAATGTTACAAAAATTCGACGGCACCTCCCTGATACTAGATGCTACCCAAATCCACAAACATGCAAATATTTACAATAGCCACAACTAATTGGCCCAATTTATACTAATTATTCCAACATATTCAATTACTAATTCTAAGGTAAATTCAACATTAACAATTACAATTCAAAACATTATTCAATAATTATGCCAATACAACAAAACAATAAATTCAAAATAAATGGAAACAATTAAACACAAATCATGCAATAATAGAGTAAAATTAATAATTCTTCCAGCATATTCAATTACTAATTCTAAGGTAAATTCAACATTAACAATATTAATTCAACAAATTATTCAATAATTATGCCAATACAACAATAAAATATATTGAATAAATTAAAAAAGAATTATAGACTAACAATTAAAATCAATGGAAACAATTAAACACAAATCATGCAATAATATAGTAAAATTACTAATTATTCCAACATATTCAATTACTAATTCTAAGGTAAATTCAACATTAACAATTATAATTCAACAACAATAAAATATATTTAATAAATTAAAAAAAATATAGACTAACAATTAAAATCAATGAAAATAATTAAACACAAGTCATGCAATAATAGAGTAAAATTACTAATTATTCCAACATATTCAATTACTAATTCTAAGGTAAATTCAACATTAACAATTATAATTCAACAACAATAAAATATATTTAATAAATTAAAAAAATATAGACTAACAATTAAAATCAATGAAAATAATTAAACACAAGTCATGCAATAATAGAGTAAAATTACTAATTATTCCAACATATTCAATTACTAATTCTAAGGTAAATTCAACATTAACAACAAATATTCAATAAATTAACTACTAACAATTATGCCAATACAATAATAAAAAATATTCAATAAATTCAAAAAACAAAAAAGCTATAGACTTTAGGAAATAAATATGCATACCTTAATAATGTGTTGAATTCAAACTTTATCTACATTACAAAAAAATACACCAAAACAAAAAACATAGAAAGAATAAAAATAACTAAAAATAAATTAAAATTAAATAAAATAAAATAGAAAAAAACACATACCTTTTAATGTGATAAAGATTCACAACAAATCTTGCTAGAGATTCTAGGTGAAAGCCTTGAAGGATTGAGAGGAAAAAAATCAAAATTTTAAGGTGAAAAACTGGAGGAGAAGAAAAAATGAACTAAAGGGGCGGTCACTGGAATTTATAAGGCAGTTTTACCATCGGATTCACCGACAGAAATAAAAAATTATGATTATTTTAATTAAATCCATTGGTAAACTATCAAAAATCCGTTGGCAATTTTTGAGTTTTGCACCGAAAGTTTTAATTAGCCTCCATATTTTTCACAGTCCGTCGGTAGTTTGACACGGTCAGAGGTGCATTCAATGCACACCCTTTGGAATTCGCACATTCCATCGGTATTTTTGTTGGTAAAATTTGCCCACCGACAAATTACCGACAGACATAATTACATCGGTATGGACGTTGGTTATTGTGGCATTTTGTTGTAATTATTTTCGAACTCTCTGTGAGATGCTGACGGATATGAGTCCGTCGGTATGGACGTCGGTGATTGTGGCATTTTGTTGTAATTATTTTCGGACTCTCTGTGAGATGCTGACGGACGTGAGTGCGTCGGTATGGACGTCGGTGATTGTGACATTTTTTTGTAATTATTTTTGAACTCTTTATGCGTCCGTCGGTGATTGTGGCACTTTACAAGAAATGTTGTATTTGTATTGCCTATTTACCTTCCTGCAAAAACTTAAATGATGAACTGTCCATCGCACAAAACAATAACAACAGTGCTTAAACAATAAATATTTTTTGTTACAAAATATATCATTCATAATCTAAATTACATGAAAAAAGGGTTTTACACAATGCTACGTTTTGATAGTTAGTCATAATTTTCTTCTTCTTCGTCATCAATTGAATACTCATCACCTTCATCGCAATCTTCAATATGGATATCATCTTCTTCATCGACATTTGCTTGTTCACTAGAGCTCAAAACAACGTTCAACTCCTCTGCGTCAACATCAATAAGACTATCATCGAAAACACGAAAATTTGAATTTTCTTCTAATTCAATCGAAGGAGCAACTCGATATGGTTCAACCAACTCACTAACTTGAAAGACTTCATCTCACACACTTGTGTCTTCATTCTCATCCTGAACAACCTCGACATGACCTCGTGGTTACGTTTTTAAAACGGACAACCAATCAACTCTTGATCGATCCTTCCTAAATGAAGGGGTGTATGTGTAATAAACTTGTTGACATTGCTTTGCGAAAACAAAGACATCGTTTATGTTGTGGAGTCTAGCTTTTGAGTTGATTTCGACCAGACTATAGTGCGGATCAACTCTGATTCCTCTGTCAATCGTGTAATACCAATAGCATTTGAATAAAAACACTTTATTCTGCTGGCTATGATATTGCAGTTCGACGACCTCTTCTAATCTACTACTAGTGGATCCCTTAACACAAACACCACAGTTCTATGTCTTTCATCCTTGCCCGTATTCTTCAGTATGGAAAACATATCCATTGACAAAATACCAGTTGTAGCACTTAACTTTTCTTTCAGGCCCGAGGCTTAGTGAAGACATTGACGTAGGCACACTCCTTCCCATTTGATAAACCTTGTATATATGTAATGTATATTAATAAACAGTAAATGAACAAGAATCTCGTAATGACATGCATACGTATAGTAATTTTGCAAGTTAGAATGAGTTTGTGATAGTGCTTACATGTGTTCTGAACCAAGTGACAAATTGTTCATCTTGTAATTGAAGAATCTGGGATTCGGTTAGTTGTGAGTTATTGGAGAGCAAATATTGTCGATGTTGCCTGCAAGTGATAATGAGTGTATGATATTACAATATATAATTAACAGTATATTAATGACAAAGTTTAATTAGTATTACACATATATAGACTTACTGAATAAATAGTCTCAACTCATCACAGTTAAATAGAACATAGTTGTGTGCTTGTTTGAATTCTATTTCCGACAAATATCTTCCTCTTACAACATTTTTAGGTGTGTGTCGTCCAGTATTGGAGAATATTGACAAGTTCCCACTGGAAGGCACTTCACCGCCATCGTCATGCCGTGGAACGTGATTGATTCTTGTTCTCAGATGAGGTTCGAAATAGTACGAGATAAATGTTGATATCTCTTCAACAATATAGGCCTCAGATATCGAAGCCTCAACATGCGCCTTGTTTTTAACCTTTTTTTTTAGATTAAACAAGTACCTGCATTGAAGTACAATTCAAGTATTTTCAATTAAGAAAAACATAGAAAATACTTTAAGATATGTATTCCATTGCAACTGTAATATCTCACCGTTCGAATGGGTACATCCATCTATACTGGACTGATCCTCAAGCTTTTGCCTCGAACGGTAGATGTATAGGGAGATGCTCCATTGAGTAAAAAAATGAAGGAGGGAATATCGTCTCAAGTTTGCATAGTATCTCGATGATATTCGTTTGAAGCCTCTCAATGTGCTCAACATTCAACTTGCTGGAGCATATATCTCTGAAGCAATGACTGATCTCCGTTAGTGCATCCCATATTCCTTTTGGCAACAAATCACGAAAAGCTAATGGCAGTCATGACTCTTCATTCCATACAATCTGCAGTCCTCTATATTAACCAGCCTTGATATGTTCGATGCATGTCCATCCGGAAAACACAGACTCTTAAGCCATTTGTAGACTAGCAGTTGTGCGTTTTTCTCTAACACGAAACTTGTGTCACGATGGGCACCACAAAGGGTAAGTTGTGCAAACAAATCTAGAAATAGACTTACATGGGCCAACTCGAATAGGCTAGAAGCCAAGCGATAAAGATTACCCAAATTAGAGGTAGCAAGTCCTCATCAATCAAGCAACAAGAAGACTAAGAAGAAATGGGGGCCTATATTTAAAATAAGATAAAGATGCATGCATATCATCTAAACTTTGAGACATTGGACAATGAGTTTTGCAAATTTCATAAGAGAAAATTCTAACGGAATCCATCAAGTAAAGATCAACTTAAAATGGCCAAGATTGAAATTGCTTTTGAAAATTTTTCACTTTTGACCTGGGTAGGCCGCCCATGAGCATTAGACCACCTAAAAAATCTTTACATTTTTCCACCTCGTTTTGAGTGCACCTTCGAGCTCTTTTTTTCCTTTTGAGTGCACCTTTGAGCCCTCACCTCATTTTTTTTTTACTGCACCTTTGGGCCCTCGACAATTAAAGGTAGTGTGTTTCCTACCCTACTGATTAGTACTTAAAAGTGTATTTTTATCAAGGTTTTATGTTAACAAGTGAAGCATAGTTACCGTTGCCCAGACAGACTACGTTTTCAAATCCAAGAACTGCCATAGATGACGCAGCAATGAGTTTAAGGAATCCAGAAAGTAGTTCCAGGAATTACTTATCCACTTCAATTATGTATGGAGGATAGTTATTTTATTTACGATAACCTAAAACTTATGGCGTTGTCCTTAATAAGCCTTTCTTTGATCACATTCAGAACACTGGACTCTGTTATATGTAAAAGGTGGTTCGATGATATATATATATATATATAGTATCTCATTGTACAATTGCGTTTCCTCTGTTGACCATTTACAACAAAACCATTTCTTGTTTGCCTTCTTTTCTTTATTATTTTTTTATTTTTCTTATGAAATTAGAAAAAAGAAAAGTCCAAGAGAGGTCAATTTCATTGATTAACGAACCGGCAGGTAAATTGATGGCTACATTTTTTATTTTATTTAGGAAGATCATGAAACATGGCTCATCATCTACTAAATGCTTCTTGCTTTTTTCTTCCTTGTTCATGAATGTCACCTTCCATGGCTAGAAGGATCTACCGCTTCCTTTTGTTTTGCTTCTGTGCCTCTCACGTTTTGGCAGCAGACACACTGTACCAAGGTGGTGATTCCCTCAATTCTTCCAATACTCTAGTTTCCAAAAATGGGCTCTTCACTATAGGATTCACAAGACTCGGCTCTGCCGAGTCGAATGCTAGCTACTTGGGAATATGGTACAACAATGACACAAGCCACCCTTTTTGGCTAGCCAACAGAGCCAAACCCATAGCAGACAATTCCGAGGTTCTTGCAATAGATGGATCAGGAAATATGAAATTCACCTACTCTGGAGGTGATCCTGTTGAGTTCTATTCAAGTCAATCTTCTGCAAGCAATATAACAGCTATTTTAGAAGATTCAGGCAATTTTGTTCTCAAAGATGAAAATTCTGGCAACCAACAGGTCTTATGGCAAAGCTTTGACTTTCCTACTGACATATTCTTGCCTGGAATGAAGTTAGGGATCAACCATAAACTGGTCAAACCTGGTCCCTCATGTCGTGATTGAGCGACTTAGCACCACTCCCGCTGGTGCTTTCACTTTTGAATGGGATACTAATGGAAAGGAGTTGGTCATTAAGCGGCGAGATGTAATTTATTGGACTTCGGACCATTGAGGAGCAATACTAGTTCGAAAGTCCTTTTCTGGATGCAGCGGTTCTTGATTTCAGTTTATTAATGTTTTAACGCAGACGAGGATTACTTTATGTTCACAGTTTCTGAAAATCAATTTACTCCTCAGGGTCAAAGGAATTTTTCAATGTGGCAGTTGAGATCTGATGGGGGCATCGAAGATCTAACTACTGGACGAGTATATGGGGGCTCATCATGTAAAGGAAATAATAAAGATGGTGGTTACGAGAGTTGGTCAGGACCGGCATGCAGGAGCAAAAGGAACAGTTTTGAATTGAGACGAGGTTACTTTGTTAACACAGTTCCTAGTAAGGTCGACGATAATTCTAGTCTTAGCATTAGTGATTGCATGGACATCTGCTGGAAAGATTGTCAATGTGTTGGTGTTCCTACCACAGGCAATAATGCCAACAATACTAGGTGCACGTTTTTTTATGGAAGCTTTACACAAGACCAGAGTGGAAATGCAATTCAATACCACATCATTGTTCAAGGCTCTTCAGGTTAGCTGTTCTTTCGTTTTCTGGGTTCCAATTTGTAACCCCACAATGCAATTAATTTTAAATAAATTGCCATTGGATTTAGGGAAACGAATTGGAAATGGATTGTTTTAGCTTTTGTGGGATTTGTTTCGTTGCTGGGGCTCGCGGTACTCTTGTGTTATCTGATAAGGAGAAGCCTTGGAGGTAACATTTTCTAAATAACAAACAAATTTACTGATTTTTTTATTTTTTATTTTTTATTTTGCTTTTATAAGCATTAAGACTTGTTGAATTCCAAGATTAGCTTACTTTATCATATCAATCTGAGCAGATAAGAACCTATCTGAGTTGCTGACATTGGATTCAACGAATGATACGCTTGAACTCGAAAATGACGGAAACAAGGTGGCTTTGGACCAGTTTACAAGGTAGTCTGTCATAAATTACTTCAAGAAGGATTGAAGAACTTATTAACTTTGTATCTCGGGCCAAGTATTGAGCTGAGAGCTGTTTTACTTCAGGGGACATTGCCGGATGGGCGAGAGATAGCTGTAAAAAGACTGTCTAGAAGTTCAGGACAAGGGCTGGTGGAATTCAGAAACGAGCTTATACTCATAGCTAAATTGCAACACATGAATCTTGTCAGGCTCCTAGGCTGCTGCATTCAAGGGGAAGATAAAATGTTAGTGTACGAATACATGCCTAATAAAGCTTGGATACATTTATATTGGTAAGTTAATTATGCCAATCATACTATAAAGTGAATGGATCTCTGTTCTTGCAAGGTTTTGGACTTAATAACATTGCTGGAATATATTCACTGTTATTTTAAATGCAGATCAATCAAAAAAGGGAGCTCTAGACTGGAAGAAGCGATTTGAAATAATTGAAGGGATAGCTCAAGGTCTCCTTTACCTTCATAAGTACTCGAGATTGAGGATAATTCACCGAGATTTGAAGGCTGGTAACATACTACTTGATGAAAATCTGAATCCCAAAATTTCTGATTTTGGCATGGCAAGAATTTTCAAGATCAATGATTTAGAAGGAAATACAAACCACATTGTTGGGACGCGGTAAGTATAGATTTACAGTTCTATGTGTCATTACTCTGTTAAGTGCTTTAAAGTAACAGAACATTCACTGTGTCCATACAGTGGTTATATGTCCCCTGAGTATGTCATGGAGGGCATTTTCTCTGTGAAATCCGATGTCTTCAGTTTTGGAGTTCTACTGCTGGAAATTGTGAGTGGTAGAAGGATCCATGGCCTCCTTGAAATAGACGGCCACCCTCTCAATCTTGTGGGATATGTAAGTTCATTTCAAGCAACCTCATGAATGATAACATTGCTAGCTGCATAAGCTTTTAATTTTAACATTAAACGTAAACTTGGTTCAGACATGGGAGCTATGGAAAGCAAGTAGCCCATTTGAGGTGGTGGATCCAATACTAAGAGAATCTTGCTCTAAAGACCAAGTCTTGAGATGCATTCATGTGGGCTTGCTATGTGTAGAAGACAATGCAGTGGATAGGCCGATTATGTCAGATGTTATATCAATGCTAACAAGTGAAGCACAATTACCTCTTCCCAAACAGCCTGCATTTTCAAGTGCAAGAAGTATCGTGGAAGAAAACAGCCTGCATTTTCCAGCAGAGATTGGTACTTCCATAAATAATGTATCTCTGTCAACCATGGATGCGAGATAAAGGATAATTAGAGCGTTAGATGGTTTATGTCTCCTCACAATCTTGTATGTCATGTCGTATTGGAGCAGTCACATTCTCTGTAATGTTTTGAAATTAATAAGATAGGAAATTACAACAAAGCCCTTGGAGACTTAAAAGTTGGAATAAATGAATAAGGGGTATTATGGTAATTGAACAAAAATTGATAAATATAAATAGGAAGTAAAAAAAAAAAAAAGAAAGAATGATCTGAATTAGAGAGAGAACGTGAGAGAGAAGAGGAGAAGAAGAAGAAGAGAAAAGAAGGGAAAATAAGGGAAAAGGAAGAGATTTGGAGGAAATAAGTGAAAAAGGTAAGATTTAGGTTGTTTAATGTGTATAATATGTTAATTAAGCTTTAATTTCAGTTTTTATGAATGTTAGGGTTTTGAGAATTTGTGTTTTTTAAATTGATGAATTAAATTGAAGGTTAGGGGTTGATTGTTGTGTTTAATTGATGATTTAGTTGATTATGGAAGATTATGATGATTTTGAGTTATAGAATTGTGTGAAATGTGAATTGAGTTAGAAATCAGGGGAGAACAGTGGGGTTTCTGTTAAAATCTGGACTGGAGGTTGAAGATGACGAAAATTCAATTTGGTCCCTCAATTTCCGAAAATTACAGTTTAGTCCCCGAACTTTGGAAAATTACAAATTGGTCCCTGGAGCATATTCCGAGATTCTGAACAGAATAACATATGAATTATGGACATAATTACTGTATAGATAAGATAATTTAACACTTTCAATTTAGTCCTCCAATTTGACAAAAAGTACGATTTGACCCTAAAAATTTAGTAAAATTCCAGAATGATCCCTGAAGCATAATGATACATCCTGGACAGAATTGAGGATTAATTAAGGTCAGAATTTCAGTATATTCATGGATTTATGACAAATTTCAGTTTGGTCCTCCATTTGAAAAAGTTACAATTTGGCCCTAAAAATATGGAAAAATTCCAGATTAGTCCCTAGCTGTAATATTAGCTTTTGCAGATTAGTTTGATGAATAATTAAGGGTTATTTAGTGAATTATTACCAATTTTATTAGTTGTTTTTATTATGGATTAGATTTCGGGAAAACCGTTAGATTTTGGGTTTTTAAGAAAATTGACTAGTTAGTTCAAAAATATAGGGTTACGGAATACACCCTTAGTTAAGTGTATTAAATAGGTTAAATGTTCTTTCGAGTCGTTTTTGAATATGTCTCCTTTGTATTCAGATAATCCTGATATTCTACCGGCAGGACGTCAGTAGAATTTCCTTCGGTTTCAGCTTGTGTGTGGTTTGCTTTTGAGTCAGGTGAGTGGATAATTTTCCATATGCATGAGAAATATTATAAATATTTGATTTGTTAATATGAATTGGATCATGCTTCTTGATAATATATATATGATTATTATCCTTGATATGATAAAGCATGATCAATTATTGAATCTGATTTCTTGATATGAACCAATATGATTTGACTTCTGAATTGATAGCTCCTCATTTGATGGATGTCATGAGTTGAGCTTTGAGATATGAATATGTTTGTTTGATTATGATTATGAACCTATGGTATGTCAGTCAGAATACCCATGCTAACAGGGTAGTGTTAGTCTTTGTGCACATCGTATCTGAACCCTAGTTGGTCGGGGGAGTCACCAACCTGTGTGGACTGATCATCCCACAGTACGGAGCCTCATGCTCATTGCATTTTGATTTTCTGACGAGTTTTACCATATGATATTCTTGTTATGGCCTATTTGATAAACCTTCGTATAAGAACTAAAGCCATACTTGTATATATATTTCTCATTGTTATATTACCTCGTGTGTGTATATTGAACGTTATCTACTCACTGAGTTGTTGAACTCACCCTCTCATTATTTATCCTTTTCAGGCTTATAGCTTGATAGCAGGTTACTTTTGTTGAACCTTCCGAACCTGCCTTTTGGTTGTAATTTGTACCTTCCTTTTGTGTCAAGTTAGTGCTCCAAAACTATGAAATTATTAACTCTTGTATTAAGACAATTACATTATATTATGAAGTTGTTTGTTGTTAATTCTGCGTTAAACTCTGATTGAGTTGTTTAAAGGATTGTATGTAAGTTTGGGTTCGCATAGGTTTGGAACCTTGGAGGGGAACCTTGCCTATGTGCCGGTCATGGATCCGGGATTCGGGTCGTGACAAACTTGGTATCAGAGCTTTAGGTTAAAGAAACAATAATATAATTAATTTCATAATAAGTGGAGCATTAGGATCCGTATCGTCTTGTTTGTTGTTTTTGAAATTTTAAATTCTCATCAAGTATGTCTTCTTCCTTGTGATAGATATGCTTTCCTATAATTCTGAGATAATTATCATGCTATTGTTCTAGCATGACTTAAGTGATCTCTCTTTTATTTTAGGAAATGCCGAGGAATAGACGAAGAACTGATACTCTTAGGGTAGATGATGATCAGGATGATGTCCCTATTATGCAGTTGATAACTGCAAGGCAGAGAAGGAGGCGTGGTGCACCCGTGCCTCAACATGTTGATGAGGTACCTCCACCAGTGGAGGAAGAGCCTCAGGAGATAGAAGAGGAAGATATGGTTGATGAAACAGGTGTGGGGGTAGCTGACCCTGAGCCTGTTACAGAGGTTCAGCGACTTAGCCAGGTTGTGCAGACTTGGATAGAGTTTACTATGGAGAGAGACAGAATGAGGGATAGAGATGTACCCTCGACATCCCACACTGTTCAGGGAGTTAATGTGCCATTGGATGACTTTATGAAGTTGGCACCTCCTATTTTTACTGGGATAGACAGTTCAGAGGATCCTCAAGTTCCTAGATGACATTTGGCGACGATGTAAAGCTTTGGGATGTACAGACCACCGAGCTGTGAGTTTGGCATCGTTCAGGTTGGAAGGAGATGTGGCAATCTCTTGGTTTGAGTCTAGGGAAAGAGCAAGACCAGTAGAGGCTCAGTGGACATGGAAGGAGTTTAGCTCCATGTTCTTAGACAGGTTTCTCCCTCAGAGCATCAGGGATGCTCGACTTTATGAGTTTGAGAGGCTATCTCAAGGGAGCATGACAGTGGAGGAGTATGATCTGAAGTTCACTCAACTGTCTAGGTATGCAGAATATCTTCTACCCACTGAGGAATGGAGGGTGAAGAGATTCATTAGAGGACTCAAATCCTCTCTGTATATGGTATTGGCGCCACAAGTGTTTCCATCCTACTCCTCAGCTGTTGATAGCGCCAGATTGCTAGAGGCGCGTGAAATAGAGGACATGACTGTTGGCCAGTCTAAGAGGCCTAGAGAAGAGGGTCAGTCTTTTAGGCAACAGGATTAAGTGCAGGTCCGTTTAGGGGACGAAGTGGCCGTCAGGGCTCATGGGTTCAGAGGAGGTTTAGACAGAGACCATCAGTTAGTGGCTCAGGCAGTCAGAGTGGCAGTAGTGGTGCCCAGAGTTTAGTTCAGACTGCACCTCGTAGTTCATTTGTTTCATCTGGGGATAGTTCTTTGTGTCAGCACTGTGGAGGAGGTCATAACAGTGCAGAGTGCTACAGAAGGACTGGGGCTTGTTTTAGTTGTGGCCAGATAGGTCATAAGATTAGAGAGTGCCCGAGGAGACAGTTGTCCACTTCGGGGTTATCTGCTTCAGTCCAGCAGCCTATTCAGGCACCATCGACGAGCCAGTCTGTGGCTCATGGGGGTAGAGGTTTTGGTGGCCGTGGTCAAAGAGGTCGGGGTGCAGGTGATAGAGGTCAGATACAGCAGGGTCAGGGGCATGCCAGAGTTTTTGCCTTGACTCAGCAGGATGCTCAGGCATCCAACACAGTTGTTTCAGGTATTCTTCCTGTTTGCTCTTTTGAAGCAAAAGTTTTGTTTGATACGGGTGCAACTCATTCGTTTGTGTCCCCATATTTTGCCATGAGGTTAGATAAACAACCAACCTTGTTAAAATCCCCCATTTCAGTCTCCACTCCCTTAGATGAGTTAATATTAGTAAAGTATGTGTATCTGGATTGTGAAATAGAGATTGGAGATAAGATCTTTATGGGAGACTTAAATGTCTTAGATATGGTTGATTTTGATGTGATTTTGGGAATGGATTGGTTGGCTAAGCATAGGGCTTCGGTAAATTGTTGGGGTAAGAAAATAATGTTTGATCTAGATCAAGAAGTTGGGTTGGTATTTCAAGGAGATAAGATTGGGTCTCCATCAATTATGTTGTCGGCTATCTCGAGGAAAATGGCCCGAAAAGGGGTACAGTGCTACCTAGCATATATAGTGGATGTAGAGAAAGAAGTTCCCCAGTTAGAGGAAGTCCCTATAGTAGAGAGTTTATCGATGTCTTTCCTGATGACTTACCTGGATTGCCTCCGTATAGGGAGATTGAGTTTTGTATTGATTTGGTTCCGGGCACTGAACCAATATCAATGGCACCATATAGAATGGCGCCAGCAGAATTGAGGAGTTAAAGGAGCAGCTGCAGGATTTATTGGATAAAAAGTTCATCCGACCAAGTGTGTCCCCTTGGGGAGCTCCGGTGTTGTTTGTGAAGAAGAAAGATGGGTCATTGAGGTTGTGTATAGATTATAGGCAATTGAATCGGGTGACAGTTCGAAATAGATACCCACTCCCTCGTATAGATGATTTGTTTGATCAGTTACAGGGAGCTCAATTCTTTTCTAAGATCGATCTTCGATCTGGGTATCATCAGTTGAGGATTAGGGAGGAGACATTTCAAAGACAGCTTTTAGAACTCGGTATGGTCATTATGAGTTTTTAGTGATGTCTTTTGGGTTGACGAATGCACCAGCAGCTTTTATGGACTTGATGAATAGAGTGTTTGGCCAATTTATTGATCGATTTGTGATAGTTTTTATTGATGATATTTTGGTGTATTCGAGGTCTAGAGAGGAGCATGAGCAGCATTTGAGAATGGTGCTTCAAACTCTGCGAGATCATCAGTTGTATGGCAAGTTCTCAAAGAGTGAGTTTTGGTTGGAGAGTGTAGCATTTCTTGGGCATGTAGTGTCAAGGAATGGGATTGAGGTTGATCCTCAAAAGATTGAAGCAGTTAAGCAGTGGCTTAGGCCTACTTCGGCGACAGAGATTAGAAGTTTCTTAGGTTTGGCCGGCTACTATCGGAGGTTTGTGGAGAACTTTTCTCGAATTTCTGCACCATTGACTAAGTTAACGCAGAAAAATGTTAAGTTTCAGTGGTCTGAAGCTTGTGAGAAAAGTTTCTTAGAGTTGAAGGAGAGATTGACTACAGCCTATTCTAGCAGTACCATCAGGTTCTGGTGGTTACACAGTGTATTGTGATGCTTCGAGAGTGGGGTTAGGATGTGTTCTAATGCAGCATGGCAAGGTTATTGCCTATGCTTCACGGCAGCTGAAGAAGCATGAACAGAACTATCCTACACATGATTTAGAGATGGCGGCTGTAATTTTTGCTTTGAAGATTTGGAGGCACTACTTGTATGGTGAAACTTGTGAGATCTTTACAGATCACAAGAGTTTGAAATACATCTTTCAGCAAAGGGATCTAAACCTGAGGCAGAGGAGATGGATGGAACTACTGAAGGATTATGATTGTACCATACAGTACCACCCGGGTAGGGCAAATGTAGTTGCCGATGCTTTGAGTAGAAAATCATCAGGGAGCTTAGCTCATATTCAGGAGGTACGAAGACCTCTGATTAGGGAGCTGCATGAGTTAGTGGATGAAGGAGTCAGATTTGATCTTAGTGAAGCTGGAGCAATGATTGCTCATTTTCAGGTTAAGTCAGATTTGTTTGATAAGATAAAAGCAGCTCAGAAGAAAGATGATTCACTACTCAGGATTAGAAATGAGGTTGAGCAGGGTAAGGCTGCAAGTTTTGTGATTGGTGATGATGATGTGCTGAGATATAGGGATAGGCTTTGTGTACCTGATGTTGATGATCTGAGGAGAGAATTGATGATAGAGGCACATCAGACAGTTTACACAATGCATCCAGGTTCCACCAAGATGTATAAAGACCTTAAGGTGTGTTATTGGTGGAATAGGATGAAGGCTGATGTAGCAGATTTTGTTTCTAGGTGTTTGACCTGTCAGAGGGTAAAGGGTGAACACCAGAAACCTCCTGGATTGTTACAACCATTGTTGATTCCAGAATGGAAGTGGGAAAGGATCACAATGGACTTTGTGACAGGATTGCCTAGGAGTCAGGAGGGTTATGATTCGATATGGGTGATTGTTGACAGGTTGACAAAATCAGCCCATTTTCTGCCAGTTAAGATTACTTATGGATATGCAAAGTTGGCGGAATTGTTTATTAGTGAGATTGTACGGTTGCATGGAGTGCCAATCTCGATAGTGTCTGATAGAGGTCCACAGTTTACATCGCGGTTTTGGGTGAAATTTCAAGAAGCTATGGGTACTAAGGTGCAGTTGAGTACAGCTTTTCACCCTCAGACAGATGGTCAGTCTGAGAGGACTATTCAGACCTTGGAGGATATGTTAAGGGCTTGTGTTATGGATTTTGGAGTTGGTTGGAGTAAGTTCCTACCATTAGTGGAATTTGCTTACAACAACAGTTATCAGGCTAGCATAGAGATGGCACCTTATGAGGCTTTGTATGGTCGGAAGTGTAGATCACCAGTTTGTTGGTTTGAGGTTGGTGAGAAGAGGCTAATGGGACCGGAGTTGATTCAGATTACCTCAGAGAAGATTGAGGTAATTAGAAAGAAGCTTCAAACAGCTCAGAGTAGACATAAAAGTTACGCAGATAGAAGAAGGCGTGACTTAGAGTTTTCAGTGGGTGATTGTGTGTTCTTAAAAGTATCACCTACAAAAGGAGTATTCAGGTTTGGGAAGAAAGGCAAGTTGAGTCCTCGATTCATTGGACCGTATGAGATTCTGGAGAGAGTTGGGGCAGTTGCTTATCGGTTAGCATTACCACCAAACTTGTCTGCTATTCATCCGGTATTTCATGTTTCCATGTTAAGGAAATATATGTCAGATCCATCGCATGTGTTAGAGGTTCATCCTATTGACTTGAGGGATGATATGGTTTATGAGGTGCAACCGGAAGCTATAGTCGACCGACAAGTGAGGAAGCTTAGGTCGAAGGACATAGCTTCAGTGAAAGTGAAATGGAAAGGCCATTCACGTGAGGAAGCGACATGGGAGCTCGAGGATAAGATGCGTGAGGAGTATCCTCATCTTTTCGATAATCTCGGTAAGTATCAATCTTTTCTATTAAGTTTCGAGGACGAAACTTTTATAAGGTGGGGAGATTGTAATGTTTTGAAATTAATAAGATAGGAATTACAACAAAGCCCTTGGAGGCTTAAAAGTTGGAATAAATGAATAAGGGGTATTATGGTAATTGAACAAAAATTGATAAATATAAATAGGAAGTAAAAAAAAAAAAGTGATCTGAAATTAGAGAGAGAACCGTGAGAGAGAAAGAGAAAGAAGAAGAAGAGAAAAGAAGGGAAAATAAGGGAAAAAAGGAGAGATTTGGAGGAAATAAGTGAAAAAGGTAAGATTTAGGTTGTTTAATGTGTATAATATGTTAATTAAGCTTTAATTTCAGTTTTTATGAATGTTAGGGTTTTGAGAATTTGTGTTTGATTTAAATTGATGAATTAAATTGAAGGTTAGGGGTTGATTGTTGTGTTTAATTGATGATTTAGTTGATTATGGAAGATTATGATGATTTTGAGTTATAGAATTGTGTAAATGGTGAAATTGAGTTAGAAATCAGGGGAGAACAGTGGGGTTTCTGTTAAAATCTGGACTGGAGGTTGAAGATGACGAAAATTCAATTTGGTCCCTCAATTTCCGAAAATTACAGTTTAGTCCCCGAACTTTGGAAAATTACAAATTGGTCCCTGGAGCATATTCCGAGATTCTGAACAGAATAACATATGAATTATGGACATAATTACTGTATAGATAAGATAATTTAACACTTTCAATTTAGTCCTCCAATTTGAAAAAAGTACGATTTGACCCTAAAAATTTAGTAAAATTCCAGAATGATCCCTGAAGCATAATGATACATCCTGGACAGAATTGAGGATTAATTAAGGTCAGAATTTCAGTATATTCATGGATTTATGACAAATTTCAGTTTGGTCCTCCATTTGAAAAAGTTACAATTTGGCCCTAAAAATATGAAAAATTCCAGATTAGTCCCTAGCTGTAATATTAGCTTTTTCAGATTAGTTTGATGAATAATTAAGGGTTATTTAGTGAATTATTACCAATTTTATTAGTTGTTTTTATTATGGATTAGATTTCGGGAAAACCGTTAGATTTTGGGTTTTTAAGAAAATTGACTAGTTAGTTCAAAAACATATAGGGTTACAGAATACACCCTTAGTTAAGTGTATTAAATAGGTTAAATGTTCTTTCGAGTCGTTTTTGAATATGTCTCCTTTGTATTCAGATAATCCTGATATTCTATCGGCAGGACGTCAGTAGAATTTCTTTCGGTTTCAGCTTGTGTGTGCAGTTTGCTTTTGAGTCAAGTGAGTGGATAATTTTCCATATGCATGACAAATATTATAAATATTTGATTTGTTAATATGAATTGGATCATGCTTCTTGATAATATATATATTGATTATTATCCATGATCAATCAAAAAGGGAGCTCATAGACTGGAATAAGCGATTTGAAATCATTGAAGGGATAGCTCAAGGGCTACTTTACCTTCATAAGTACTCGAGATTGAGGATAATTCACCGAGATTTGAAGGCTGGCAACATACTACTGGATGAAAATATGAACCCCAAAATTTCTGATTTTGGCATGGCAAGAATTTTCAAGATCAATGATTTAGAAGGAAATACAAACCAAATTGTTGGGACGCTGATGGGGACACCGAACCAGAAACACTATTTACGCACGCGTATGATCATAGACGATGGAGGATAGCCCAAACCATTGAGAAATTGGGCTTTAACTTATGTTTTTGGGTTTAATTTATATGGACTTTCAGTTGAGTTTTATTAATTTAGCTTTATTTGTTGGGCTTGATTTAATTAATGTTGGATATTTTATTTAATGGGCCATAAGCCCAATTGCTTATTCAAGTTAGGGTTTTAGTATAAATACCCTACTTCTCTAAATGTTAAGGGACTTTGAATGATTAATGAAAAAAATGCAGATTTGCATATCTCCAACCCCTCTCCTCCTCTTCTTCTTAGCTTCTTTCTTTCCCTAAAGTTTTTTTCTTTTCTTGCTTTAATTCTTTTTACGTATTGTCCCACGTCAAATTTGGTATCAGAGCAAGGGTTTTAATTGTTCTTACAATTAAACGGTCCACAATATTGCTAAATTGTAGATCCGGTTTGATAAAAAAAAAAAAAAAAATTGGACGCCGATACTGTTCATCAGTATTGTTTCAATCTACTGTTCATCAGTATTGTTTCAATCTACTGTTCATCGGTATTGTTTCAATTTACTGTTCATATCTACGCAACAGCCAAAAAAAGTTACTACTCATCGATCGGCACTGTTACTGCTTATCTTCTCCAGATCTGCATCAACGCCGAAGTCGAAATTGTCACTGCATCAACACCGATCACACCAAGATCCACGCAGCAACAGATCTGCCATCCATGCACCAGCTCGCACCACCAGATCGACACCGCAAGAGAGAGAACAGATCTAGACTGTTCATCTTCTCCAAGCAAACAGCAGCCGAAAGCAATAGTGTACACTGTTCATAATAAAAAACGGCCACTGCGGAGTAGATCCATTAGTGACAACAGCCACAACCAGCCATCTACCGCATCTGAGCTGACCGACAGTAGAGCTACACCGTAGGAGACAGCAGAAGTCAGACAGAACAGTAACACAAACCAGCGGCAACCACCACCTTCAGTGCCCGCAATAGTTATTCATCTTCACCAGCTACGCCTTCTCTCAACAGCCACCAAGATCGACAACAGTTCTCACAGCAGCCAAATCAATTCACCTTCAGCAACCGCCTCTCACAGCAGCAGATCAACTCAACCCAGAGACTCGCCATGGCAGACCAGCATCTTAATCCTTTCACTTGTATCGGGTTGCGGGAATTAATTTGTTGATTGATTTCCAAGAACAGGTTTGTACGAAGACGGCAACCAGATGAAGGAAACAAGAAACCAAAGCAAACTATGGCTGCAAGATTAATTAACCCTGCCACGTTATCAGTTATGCCACCGCTGCCACGTCAGATGTCGCACACCAAAAAAAAATTAAATTTCAATTGCGGGTTCGACTGGCGAATTTTTTTATTTTTGGTTTGATTTGGTTCTTTGGAGTCGCCACCTAGTATTTTGGTCACTAGGAACCCTAACTGGTCTCAGAGATCGGGTACGGAGACTGGTTGCGTAAAGGGAAGGTATTAGCACCCCAAATACGCCTTACCTAAGGTAAGCTGCATTGTTTTATTGTCTAATAAAAAAAAAACTAAGGTGTTATTGTGTTTTCCTAGTTGTTGGTCTGTCTATGGTTCAAGAAAAATCCTCCTCGGTAAGGAGATCTTTATCTTATCGGGTAAAAATCCTAACCGTTCTAACGTCCATACCAAAATTTTATTGATAATATTTAGGAATACGTTTTACGTATAAATTCGTAATCCCAAATACTAAAAGAAAATAAAAAGATTTTTTAGAATTTTTGAAATATTGGCCTAGTTCTCATGGCTTGAATAAACTGGTTATTAAAACCAAAATGCATGCTAATACATATATTGTTTTGAAAATTTTCTTTGTTATGTGAAAATATGATGTTATAATATTTATATATATATATTGGAGAGACTAGGCCGTATTTTAAAACAAAAACAATTTTTGGAAAATATTTTTTTTTTTATGTTTTAACGAAAATCGGGTATTTTAATACTGAGCTTGTATCCTTATGGTATAAAAATACAACCCAATATTAATCCGCTTTGATAAAAAATATGCAGAAAAATCAACAACATTCTGAAAATCTTTGATATTTTGACGAAAACCGGGTATTTATAACACTGGTTTTGTATCTTTACGGTATAAAAATACAAACCAACATTAAACCACTTTGACAAAAATATGCAGAAAAATTAACAATATTTTTTAAAGATTTTTCAAAATATTTTTTTTTATTATTATATTATATATATATATACATATATACACACATATATTATAACATATATAATATATATAATATAAAAAAAATTCGGGCTGGGCCGGCCCAAATAAACGGGCCGGACTCCGCCCAACAAGGAAAGGTTGGGCCGAACTCGGCCCAACCGAAAAGTCTTCTTCAATCTGGGCCAGAACCGGCCCAGACGTTCATGGGCTGGGCCAGCATCGGGCTGGCCCAGCGTTAACAGCCCAGCGGGGAAAGGTTGGGCCGAACTCGGCCCAACCGAAAATTCTTCTTCAGTTTGGACCAGAACCGGCCCAGACGTTCATGGGCTGGGCCAGCATCGGGCTGGCCCAGCGTTAACAGCCCAGCGGGGAAAGGTTGGGCCGAACTCGGCCCAACCGAAAATTCTTCTTCAGTCTGGACCAGAACCGGCCCAGACGTTCATGGGCTGGGCCAGCATCGGGCTGGCCCAACGTTAACAACCCAGCGAGGGGGGGGGAGAATTATTTTTCTCCCCCCCGCCTCCTGCATGCAACATGCAGGAGGCAAGGCTGCCACGAAAGGAATGCAGGGAAGAAGGAACGGGTACCTGGCGTGGAGGCGGTCGCTGGTGGAGCTGCGGTGGCGTGGCTCGCGTACGGCGGCTCCGGGCGGTGCTGTGGTGGTTCGAACGGCGGCGGAGAGAAAAGATTTTCTTCCTCTTCCCCTCTTCTTCGTTTTCGGTTTTTCTTTCTTTTCCTTCCTTTCTCTTTAGTTTCTGTTTTCTTTTTGTTTTCGGTTCATTCCTTTCTCTTTCCCTCTCCCTTGTTGGTTCTCTCTCTCTTCGGTCTTCTCTCTCTCTTCGGTCTCCTCTCTCTCTCCTCCCTTCGGTTTTTTTTTCTTTCTGTTTTCGGTTTGTTTTTTTTTTCTTGCTTTCGGTCTGTTTCTCTCCTCTCCTCTCCTTCGTGCGTTATTTCTCTTCTTCCTCTATCCTCGGGTCTCTCTCTCTCTCTCTCGGCCTCTCTCTATTTATAAGCAAAAAAGGAAACGACGTGCCTTTTGTTAGTGCACCTTCAATCACGCAACGGCTGGTCGGCCATTGATGCTTTCGGTGGTGGTGGTGGGGGCGAGGAGAGAGACGCGGGAAAATTTTCAAAATTTTCGTCTCTGTTGCTGCTAAACCGGGGGAAGGAAGAAGATGAACAGTGTCGTTCAAAACGACACCGTTCTGCTTTTTTTTTTTTTTTTTTTTTTATATATGAAACGGCGTCATTTTGGATAAAACGCGTCGTTTCATTTAAATGGCCAAACTTCAAATCAGTCCTCCAAATTCGGTCCCCGCCCCTCTTGTTGGCCGCCTTTTTCACTTTGGTCCTTGGCCTCTGATTTATGCAATTGAGCCCCTAATTGATCAATAAACTTCCAATTTCTTCAATTAAGCCCCTGAAACAATTCCAAACAACCCCCTCTATCTTTGCGCCTTCTCCAAATTGGTCCCTGGTTTCGGATTTTCACAATTAAGTCCCTAATTGGCCATTAAACTTCAATATTTATGCAATTAAACCCCTGATTTGACCCAATAAATTCCTAAAAAATATATTTTGGCCCCAGAACTTAAATTTCTCCAAATTAAAGCCCAAATTGACTTAAAAATCAATTTTTCTTGCAATCAAATCTTCTATAAATTCAAATAAAAATCCAATTAAGTCCATAAAAATCCAATTAAGTCCATAAACATCCAAATTTGGGCTTTTCTCCTCAAAATTCATATTTTCCTTCTCAATAGGGCTTTCATCCTTCAAGAATATACTGTCAAAAATTCAATCCTTGTATTTTTAAATTCCTTGACCAATTTTCTAACTGTTTTCCGAGCGCTTCTGCCTCCTGTTATTTTCCTAACCTCTTTTGGCTATTTATTTTATTTTTCAGGGGGACCCAAAAATGGGTTACAATATCGACATGGTCACCACGTAAGCAAACTGACCACATCATCTTCTGTGTCAACAGTCAATTCATCCAGTTTGCCACGTCAGCTCCAACAAATTTCAACTTCCTCCCAGCACTCTAGTCAGTGAATCACTCTCCCATATTTGTTGAAGTTTACTTTTATTGGATTTTCACTTGTCATTCAAGGTTATTATTAATATTACTTTTGTGCCTAAAAAAATTCCCAAAAAAAAAAAAAAAAGATACCAAAAAAATCCTCATCAGCATTTTTAATTGTTAATTTTTGTTCATCAACCTCTTTCATCAGTGATTGCTAATATCTTATTCTATTTGATAATTATGAATTCTTGCTTATGACATCGTGTTTGATTAATCATTTACACTTAAGAATTTAGTATTAGATGCTTACAATTTTATTAGTGTAATTTGTTCTTGATTAATCTCCACATGTAAGAAAAAAAAAAGGATAAAAAAAAATAAAATTAAATTAGCTTTATTTTTTGTATTTTGACTTTGCTTGCAAGAACCACTCGTGATCTCAATTTCATTTCTAAGTTAGTGTTGCATGCATTTATGTCATGATCATCTAGTGTCTAAACTTAAGTTTACACTTACTGTAGACTCAACCTTTAGTGATACTCTTATGATCATTTCAAGGGAACTGCAAACTTAGGTGATCAACATGTTTAGAAGAATTAAGCCCCAAGAGAGTTTTCGAATAAGGCACTCAAATACCAATAAATATCACAAGAATAATCATTATGGACAAGATCACTGTGAGCGACACCAATATGACCATCATTTAGGTTACTCTAAACATGATGACTTTGATGAGCGAGTCTTGAGTCCTAACAAAATAGAAGCCCCCACTTTTGACGGTCGTCATGACCCTTGGATATTTGATATGTGGATTCGTGATATGGATCAATTCTTTGAGTGGCATAATTTGTCTGATAATAAGAGAGTTAGATTTGCTGAGATGAAATTCATTGATAAAGCCAAACTTTATTGGAGAGACGTTAAGGATTGCTTAGAGATGAGAGGTAAACCTCCTATAACTGACTGGATCAAAATGAAACAAAAACTTCAAGAGAAATACGTACCCCAGTCTTATAGGAATAAACTCTTAGACCAATGGAACAATCTAAAACAAGGGAATAAGTCTATCAATGAGTACATAAGGCAGTTTAACGATTACATGATTAGATGTGCCATAAGAGAGAGTGAAGCCATGACTTTGCGTAGATTTTGTAGAGGCTTAAATGATGATCTTAAAAGAGAAGTTGTATTTCAAGGTGTATCTACCCTTGACCAAGCTTATACCTTAACTAAAGACTACAAGTTGGTCACAAAGGATCAGTGGAAAAATCGTCAGGACTTTTATAGTATCCCTATTAGGTCCCAATTCAGAGGTAGTGATTCTTTGTTAGTTGCTCTACCCCATAGACCTAATCCTAGTAACTCACAACCTTACAAGAAAGATAAAGGCAAACGAGTTGTTAATGAGGTGTCTAAAGTGAGTTCTATGGTTAAGTGTACTAATTGTCTAGGTTTTGGTCATATCTCTTTAGATTGTACCTCTAAACCTTTAGTCATCCAAAAATATAAGGATCTAGGTAAAGAGGAATATTGTAGTGTTGAAGTGTATGAGCCTAATCTTGAGGATTTTAGTGACCTTGATGACGAGGATGTGCAAGAAGAGGGACTTAACACAATGAGTCCACATGAGCTTGAGACTAAGGTTAAGAAAGAGTCTGATATGTCTGCTTTAATGGTGGAGGAAATTTTAGGAAACTCTTTAGTGGAACCGCCTATAGAGATAAGTATGGTCTTAGAAGAGTCTCATGATATTAGTTCTCCTGAATTATCTGATTCCTCGCCCCATATGCTTGGTGTCCAGCACATCATAAGTTTAGAGCAACATGTTGAGCTTTTTGACCCCTTACCACATGCACGTGATGAGGAAGATGAAGATAATCCTAGTTTACTTGATTGTGTCCATACCATATCTACAGAGGTTTCAAATAATGTTTGTCTCATTCCACACCCTCAATCATTTAGTGTTCATAGTTACAAACCTGAGAAGCCTATAGAACACCTTCTCATATCTCCTCATGATAGGATGTCTAAGTCAGCTGAGTCATTACCATGTAGGGTTCATAATTTGCATATTGAGATCATGAAACAAATTCAAGCAAGTAATGAACAATACAAATTTCGAGCTGATTTACTTAAATATCATAATGCACTTAATGTTGGAGATTATTTCATGATACAGATTAGACCTGAACGGTGTCCTTTGGAAACCGATCATAAATTGCAAGTAAGTAGTGCTAGACCATTCAAAGTGTTGCAAATGATTACATCAAATAATTATGTCATTAAATTGACATTAAACTTTGATATTAACTCTACTTTGAACATGAAAGACCTCAGTATTTATAAAATACAGCCTACCCCTGATGCTCCTTTTGATACCCCTACCTCAATATCCATATCTTTGGCACAAAAGGAACATATTAATGCTACTTTGAATGCACAAGTTGTTTTTACCAGGGACGGTGAACTTCAGCAAATCCCAATATATGGACTCGACAACCAGATTCATACTATACTTGGATTATCAGAGAGACATCACAACAATTTGATCCTTATCTTTGAGAGCATTATCGGAGCTGCCTTAACCTATACTCGACGAGGTCGAGTTCTTCCAACCCCGGGAGAATTGATGGGGACACCGAACCAGAAACACTATTTACGCACGCGTATGATCATAGACGATGGAGGATAGCCCAAACCATTGAGAAATTGGGCTTTAACTTATGTTTTTGGGTTTAATTTATATGGACTTTCAGTTGAGTTTTATTAATTTAGCTTTATTTGTTGGGCTTGATTTAATTAATGTTGGATATTTTATTTAATGGGCCATAAGCCCAATTGCTTATTCAAGTTAGGGTTTTAGTATAAATACCCTACTTCTCTAAATGTTAAGGGACTTTGAATGATTAATGAAAAAAATGCAGATTTGCATATCTCCAACCCCTCTCCTCCTCTTCTTCTTAGCTTCTTTCTTTCCCTAAAGTTTTTTTCTTTTCTTGCTTTAATTCTTTTTACGTATTGTCCCACGTCAGACGCGGTAAGTATAGATTTACAGTTCCATGTGTCATTACTCTCTAAAGTGCTTAAAAATAACATAACATTCAGTTTTTCCATCTAGTGGATATATGTCCCCTGAGTATGTCATGGAGGGCATTTTCTCTGTGAAATCCGATGTCTTCAGTTTTGGAGTTCTACTGCTGGAAATTGTGAGTGGTAGAAGAATCCATGGCCTCCTTGAAATAGGGCCCTCTCAATCTTGTGGGATATGTAAGTTCATTTCAAGCAACCTCATAAATGATAACATTTCTAGCTGCATAAGCTTAATTTTAACATTAAACGTAAACATGATTCAGACATGGGAGCTATGGAAAGCAGGTAACCCATTTGAGCTGGTGGATCCAATAGTAAGAGAATCTTGCTCTAAAGACCAAGTCTTGAGATGCATTCATGTGGGCTTGCTATGTGTAGAAGACAATGCAGTGGATAGGCCGATCATGTCAGATATTATATCGCTGCTAACAAGCGAAGCACAGTTACCACTTCCCAAACAGCCTGCATTTTCCAGTGCAAGAAGTATTGTGGAAGAAAATCCAGCAGAGAATGGTTCCATAAATGATGTTTCTATGTCAACCATGTATGCGAGATAGAGGTTAGATGGTTTCTTTGTCCTCAAATATTGTTTGTCATATGTCTTTATGGAGCAAAACTTATATTTCTCCATCAGTATTTTGCTTTTTCAATGATTAGTCTTTTTTGATGCTCTCAAAATTTAAGTTTCATTCGGAATATGCTTAGAAATTCTTAACTAGCTTGTATTTCATATTATATGTACCATTATTTGTTATGATATCTAAAATTAGGAGAATTAGCACCCATATATATATATACATATATGATGATATCCCAAAATGCAAAATATATAAAGAAAAAGAGGCTATTTACACAGTGATATTTGGATTGTTTAATTAGATGCGTACATAAGTTTTTCAGTTTACATCTAGAATGTTTTTTTAGTCTATAAAAACACGTTGAATAATTATGTATATTCAGTTTTTTTATTATGTTTTGATATTTAGGATTGGATGCTTATTCTTATGATTTTTATATTTTTTTTTCTTAAATCTTTTATGAAAGTTTTATTGTTTTTAGTTTCACCCTTCAATACAAGTTTATAGTTTTTTTTTTGTCTTTGTTCTTTTGATTTAAAATTTTATTGTTTACTTTTGATTTATTTTTTGTTGCAATTTTAACATTCATTATTTTTATTGTATTTTTTTTATTTTTGATTTTTTTGTGTTTTTTTTTTTTATTTTAACCCTTACGATGTTTTTATATATAATGACTTCGGTCTTATAACCTAGGTCATGGTTTAAAAAATTTACAATAATTGAATTTTTTTAATCTTATTTTTTATTTTCATTTTATTTGTATTTTTATTTCTATGAAATTATATTATTCTCATTTAATTTTTACTTTGTTAACAAATAAGATCATTGAGATGTTTTTGAAATATTATAAAAAAATATTTTCATAATATTAGTATGCTAAATTATGCAAATATGATCTATTTTTAGAATCTTGGTCGTATGTAATTTTAAACTAAAGTTGTATTTTTTAAAAGATAGATTTTTGTTGTTTTAGTGGAAGAAAACATATTTATTTAATATAAAAAAAGCACCTCACGAGTAGGTTACAATTCCAAATATTAAATATAGGAGGGTAAAAAAAATGAGGAACTCAAAATTAATTGCAAGAAAATCTTCCAAAACAATTAAAAAATTATTAAAATTAGACTAAAGACCATGTTTGGAAAAACATAAAAATACGTTTAATCAAGCCATTTTAACAACAATATAAACTCCACGCAAATTACTAACCAACTTAATAATTTGAAAATCAAATAATCAAACATCAAATCTTGTTAATTTCACAAATTATATTCAAATCATATATTAATTCAACACAAACCCAATCATGATTCATGCATCAAGATTTAATGTTCAATTATCAATCATAATCCTAATAAATAAACTTCACAAATTAACACAAAATTTCAAGTCATTTTAAAACAAAAACACACATGGATCATAAATTATAATATCCAAACTTAAACCCCTCATCATAGCTATGAGATAATATCAATGATGCAACCTTTTAGCGAGTTTAAATTTTAAAGCCACCATCTAAGAGAATTTATTTGAATGTGCTAGAACAATATAAAAGGTGCAACTATATTCTCAAAGTAACTCCTCACCAGGGGTTGAGGGTCTGAATTTGATGAAGTTGATTGGATCAGCCAAGATTTTTTTAATTTTAATTAGTTTAAATTCTAGTTCAACCGGGTACCTACCAGGCGGACCGATTTATAACAGTGCAACAAACTTCAAAAACAGGTTTGAAGTCATCGGATTAAAAAAACAATTAAGGCCTAAAAAAGGGAACAAAGGGACACTTCAGAATATAGAGTTTGACTTTTGACAAAACTAGCCCAGTCATGACAAACAGACTTGGCCAATTCAAAATCCCGAGGGAGTTTTTATTTTCAGAAAAATATTTTAGAAATTAAATTTAATTATTTTTTTAGATAACACCACCAGAAATTCGCTAAATACCAACGGACATGCCGACGGAATTTTTTCTGTCGGTATTTTTTGGTTGAAATCACCGACGGACAATATTCGTCGGTAATTCAGAATTAATGAAAAAAGGGCGGGTAGGTGGCGCGGAGGTTTTGGCGGGTGCTTTTTCCGATGAAATCACCGAAGGAATTAAAACCTGGGGCCCGTACGTGTGATGGGACCTGTTCACCGTCAAAAATACCGATGGAATCACCGACGGATTTGAAATGCCAGATCCGTACCGGTGACGTGACCGGTGCACCGTTAAAAATACCAACGGAATCACCGAGGGATTTGAATAGCAGGTCCGTGCGGTGACGTGTCGATTGCCCGTCAGAATTACCGACGGTTTTGCCGACGGAGTCACCGACGGAATCAAAACCGTTGGTAAGTCCGTCGGCAAAAGTGAATATATGGCCACTCTGCCGACACTCTCCTCCCCCATTTCTCCTTCTTCTTCCTAATCCTAACCCTCCCCATCTGCAAAATAACCGGCCCCCCCTCGCCCCAAAACAAAAATCTTCCTCATCTCAGCACAACAAGTTGTATTTCTTGAAGTTTTATGGTCACAACATCCGTGTTCTGATTTACCGACGGATTTTATCATTTTTTGTAAGTAATTCTATCTTTTAAAATTTTAACATTTAAATGTCAATTTTATTGTTTTTTTAGTATATGTATTTTTTTTTAGTAGATGTACATGTTTTATTGTTATTTCTCAAACAAACTTGTAGTATATGAATGTATAATTTTATACTTGTTATGGTTTGTTTTAGATTTTGTAAGATTGTATTTGTTTGAAAATTGTTAAAACTTAATTTGTAGAATTACCGAATTACATGTCATGTTTTGAAATTATTAAGAGCTTGCTTAATGGGTCCTTTATATAGAGGTTCGATAGAAGTCATGGATGATCGTTCATGGATGTATCTAGATTCACCCCAAGGATTGCGGAGGATGGATTATTGTAACGGGGTTCAGGGTTTTATTAATTTCGCAACATCTATTCCAATAAATTTTACTGGAGGCGGTATTAGGTGTCCATGCAGGAAGTGTCAAAATAAAAAGTATCTGCATCCAGATATTGTAATGATGCTTCTTCTACACAAAGGGTTTGTGGAGGATTACGAGTGTTGGTATGCACATGGAGAGGTATTTGTTAGTAATAGGAGAATGGGAGAAACGGTGGTTGGGTCAACTTCTAGTGCTAGCAACGTGCATGAAGCGGCAAATGACAACACTAATCCTTACAGAAACATGGTTATGGATGCAATGAGAATGAATCAAGATAATGTCAATCAATGTCCAATCATAAAAATACTTAAATAATTATTATCACATCCATAAACACTGATAAATGCATTTATGCTTTTTTACGGGACAGTGATTTTTTGTCTATATGAGAAAAAGAAGGAAAATAAATGAAACGAGAGGATTGGAAAAACCTTGTCTGCCCCTGTCGTTATGTGAAAAGATTTTTATGTCCAATTTCAATTGATCTTGAATCTTTAAACACAACAAACAAATACTGTCGTGCTCAAACCAGGAAAAAAAAAAAGATTAACATGGGAAGATGAGGTGTCGTAATTGGTGGCGTTGATCTTGATACACTAGCAGCCTCCTGAATTTCTAGCTGACCTGAAAAGGGCCATGATGCACAACAATCACGCCGCTGGTGTAATGTCCATTGGAGTTAGCTCAATTTAAATTAATTGATTTTATAGGTCTAAATAGAACCTTGATGATTGATAAAAATACGACTTAACTTAAAAAAACTTCAAAATAATATTTTTTAAAAACTATTAAGACAATAATAAATTGGATTGATCTTAGTCCCTCCACGATCCTGGTCACTGACTCTATTGAGTTTAATAATTTTTTTTATTTAATTAGATGATAAAAATAGATGCTTATTTGAAATAATTATCCCTATAGAAAGCAAACAATAATCCATAATGCAATCTATTTTCAAACCAATACAATATCAAATGATGAAATAAAAAAATAAATTAAAAACAATTAATTAAAAAAAAAAGAAGTATAACCTATCAGTGGGTAAACTCATCAAACCTATGAATCGGGGAAGCCAGGTTAGCATGTCAAACTTGTGAATTGGATATGGACTCCACTAGTATTATAATTTGTTTTTTAAAAAATATTTTTTATTTAACTATATGATAACCAAAAAAGACGATTGCAAAATCAAATATCAACCCAATATTGAGATGTTTTTTTCGATCATGATAACCTCATAAAAGGCAAAACGAAACCAATTATGAAACTGAATTTCCAATTGACCTTATATCTAAGAATAAAATAAAAAAACTAATTAAAAAAGTTAAACTTGTGAGACTCACGAACCAAGACAACCAACCAAACTTGTAAATAAGTCCATGAACTTTATAAAGTTTAATAACATAACTTTTCTCTGAAACTATTTTATTAACTATATGAAAAAAATAAATGATAAAAAAAATCAAGTTCAATTAAAAAAATAAACACCCCACCAAACTCGTAATCCAAGACAAACCTTCAAACCATACTAATCTTATAGAAAGGTAAAATAAAAAGAAATAAATTATGAAGCTAAATTCTTAATCATCCCAATATTAAAAGATAAAATAGGTAAAAACAAATTTGAAAAAAAATCATAACAAAAATTAAAAAAAAAAAAAAAAAAAGCAAAACATTGTGGATTACTATTGTCATTCACAATGCAATGTCTGTAGATAAACAATAGTTTCCTCACAACATTTTGTTATTATATAAATTTAATAAATGACTTTTTCTATAAAACTATTTTTTTTTAACCGTATGAGAGGAAATAGACTATATAAAAAATCAAGTTTAATTAAAAAAAGACAACCCACAATTTAATAACATTATTAATGAGTGTTGGTGAACATGGTTTCCTTATATATATATATATATTATTTTACTTTATAAAGTTTAATAATATGATTTTCCTTTAAAACTATATATTTTTAACTGAATAAGGAAAATAGATGATAAAACGCCAAATCCAATTAGAGAAAAGAAAAAAAGAAGAAAACTCCACCAAACCCATAAACCATGACAATTGAGTTACATTGCAAACTCATAAACTATGCTAACCTCATATAAAGACAAAATAAAAAGAAAAAAACTTGACAAAAGCAATTTTGTAAATAATCATAACAAAAAAAAAGGAAAAAAAACATGTGTTCAAGTAGGGAAATAAATAAATGAGAAAGACGTTGTAGCATTCATAATGTTTTGTGAGGAAAGTCAATATTTCCCCACATACTTTACTTATTGTTAACTATTTTATAGATTTTTTTTAAAAAAAAAGTATTTTAAGTGTTAGGAGATTGTTTGGCAATATTAGAAAATACAATTGTTTTGGGTTTTTTTACAAAGATAAATTTCTATTAATGAATCTCTTGATTATCTTAGCTAACATAAATATTTGTAATTAGAATATTTATTTATTTTTAAAATGTTTTATGATTATTAAACAAGTTAACAAAAATATCAAAATAGCATGTTACTTTTATATGATTGAAAGCTAAGCAATGTGATAAAACCCATTTCAAAATTATTTAAACATTTTAAAATTAAAACATCAATTTTCATTCGATTTTTGGTCAAAATTTTATATATATTATTTGCATTTTAGATGGGATAAATATAATTGTAAAATAATTATTCAAATTCAAATAAAAATTATATTATATTTAAAATTATGTTAAAATTAAAGAGTTAGTGAATTAATAAATTTTTTTTCAAAGTGTAAAAACAAAAGGGGCAAAAAAAAGAAAAAGTGAAAAATTCATCAACTAGTCGACCCTGTTCGACCCTTCTTTATATTTTTTTGTTAAGGGGTTGTTTGTCCCTTATTTTATTTTTTAAAAATAAATGATAGATGACAACAAATACATGTGCAAACCGGTGTTTTTTAAAAAATAAAATTTTTTGTAAAAAAATAATTTTTTTATATTTTTTTGGATCGTTTTGATGCGCTAATTAAAAATAATTTTTAAAAAATATAAAAAATATATCATTTTAATGTATTTTGGTATAAAAATACTTTAAAAAATAATCACAACTACACCTTTCTAAATAAGAATCAAGCCTATTAAAATCCTTATCAATCAGCTCCTTCAACTTTGAAAAGCATATATAGTCACTTTTTTCAAGTGAATGGTTGAACTAGTCTCGTTCAGTCCTGTTCAACATGTTTAAAACTTTTGAAATTGCAATCGAATGGGAACTTTTTTTTTTTTTTTAATTGATTAATTTAATTTTTTTATTAGTTATTTTTTGATTTTCTTGGTTTATTTGATTTTTTCTCACCTCTAAATTTAACTTCAATCAAAATATAGAATTTATAGAGTGTGATAACTATACTGGATGCATACTTTTTCATGGAAGCTTTACGGCAGACCCGAGCGGAAGATCGGCTGGTCTGTACGTAATTAAAAAACAGACAAATCCTTCAGGTCTTGATATTAAAGGTCAATCCACTTCTACTTAATCAACTCAATTTGCTCTATTATATTTTTTTTCTAGTTCTTTGAGATTCATTGCATTATCATTGGTGAATTGCCTCCGATGACTGAATTCAGATACAAGGTGGTTATGGATTTTAGCAGCTGTGGGAACTGTTCTAATCATGGTACTCGCTGGTATCTTGATGTACTTGAGAAGGCGCAGGCTCAGAGGTAACATCTTTTATATGCTAATAATAATTGTAGTAGTAGTAGAATCCTTGGTAAGCATCATTATTTTCATGATCTTATTGAATTCCAAGCTTAAACTTTTCATATCAATATGAGCAGAAAAGTTTCTACATGAGTTGATGACCATGGATACAACAAATGACATATATGAACTTGAGAATTATGGAAACAAAGGTCACAATTTAAAAGTATATAGTGCTGCAACAATCATGGCTTCGACAAGTAATTTTGCATCAGAAAATGAACTCGGACAGGGTGGTTTTGGCCCTGTTTACAAGGTAGTTTGTTAAAAATTACTTCAAGAAAAGGATTGAAGAACTTATTAACTTTATATCTCAGGCCAAGTATTGAGTTGAGAGCTGTTTTACTTCAGGGGATATTGCCGGATGGGCGAGAGATAGCGGTAAAAAGACTGTCTAGAAGTTCAGGACAAGGGCTGGTGGAATTCAAAAACGAGCTTATACTCATAGCTAAATTGCAACACATGAATCTTGTCAGGCTCCTAGGCTGCTGCATTCAAGGGGAAGAGAAAATGTTAGTGTACGAATACATGCCTAATAAAAGCTTTGATTCATTTATATTTGGTAAGTTAATTATGCCATCATACTATAAAGTGAATGGATCTATGTTTTTGCAAGGTTTTGGACTTGGATGAATAACATTGCTGGACTATTCACTGTTCTGTTTTGAATGCAGATGAATCAAGAAGGGAGCTGCTAGACTGGAAGAAACGTTTCGAGATTATTGAAGAGATAGCTCAAGGCCTACTTTACCACTATAAGTACTCAGATCGAGGATAATTCATAGAGATTTGAAGGCTGGTAACATACTACTTGATGAAAATCTGTACCCCAAAATTTCTGATTTTGGCATGGCAAGAATTTTCAAGATTAATGAGTTACAAGCAAATACAAACCAAATTGTTGGAACACGGTGCGTATACATTTATAGTTCTATGATTCATTACTATAAATCAAGAAGGGAGCTGCTAGACTGGAAGAAACGTTTTGAAATTATCGAAGGCATTGCTCAAGGACTACTTTACCTTCATAAGTACTCGAGATTGAGGATAATTCACCGAGATTTGAAGGCTGGCAACATACTACTTGATGAAAATCTGAACCCCAAAATTTCTGATTTTGGCATGGCAAGAATTTTCATGATCAATGATTTAGAAGGAAATACAAACCAAATTGTTGGGACTCGGTAAGTATGGATCCAATACTAAGAGAATCTTGCTCTAAGGACCAATTAAGTCTTGAGATGCATTAACGTTGGCTTGCTATGCGTAGAAGACAGCGCCTTAGATAGGCCAACCATGTCAGATGTTGTATCGATGTTAACAAGTGAAGCACAGTTACCGTTGCCCAAACAGCCATGACGTTTTCAAATCCAAGAACTGCCAAAGACGACGCAGCAATGAGTTTAAGGAATTCAGAAAGTAGTTCCAGGAATTAGTTATCCACTTCAATTATGTATGGACGATAGTTATATGATATTTTGAAAACTCGAGTCCTCAAGGACCTTCTCTTGCGAAGAAGAAAAAGAAGGGAATTCGTAGATCATCTGAGAAGTATGACTGTTTGTTAGAAAAGATGAATCTGCAAAGTGCAAATTATTACAGAAGCATAGATTTAACTTATAACTCACAGGAAAAGAAATATATACAAATCATACTCTAGATTGAAAACAATATATATGGTTCGAGATTTAAGAAAATAAGATTAGAGGGTTTGACAGTAAAGAAGGTTTTGTGTTATGCTACGGACAACAATATAATTCTACGTGAATGAGTTTTTTTTTTAGACATTTACTTTTATCCAATGGATAATAGATATTTTAAATCTAATAATATGAATATCTGAAACTAACTCAATTATTTTTGTTTGATTGTTCATGTCGATTAGTTTTTTGACTACTTCTGCATTGATGTGAAAGCTGACTTCAAATTGGCCTTGGAATATACAGGCAACGTGGAATGGTTCTCTTCTTTCCATTGATCAGCACATCCCCTCCGAAATTCTCTTGGATTTTGACAGTTCCTTTCAATTAAACTTTGTAGCTAGTAAAGGTCTAACATCGGTTAGTTAAAGAATTTTTGCATATCTATGTTAGGGAACAAATAATAATAAAGAGAATAGTGCAAAACATAATAATTATTAGAAGGATCAAACAAAACTTGAAAATTAATAAAAAAATATTACACAAATTTAATTAATTAGAAACTCATGGTCAAAAAGAAATAATATATTTTTCCTAGCAGATTTAAAATATAATAAGTAATCAAATATATTTTTAATAATTAATATAATGTTAAACATTGAGTTTTATGCATTGATCTTTTAACTAAACTTAATGATTTATTAATATTAGGTTGGCTTCATGTATGGGAGGGTCGAAAGGCTACATCGTGCTTTTGTAATATTGACGAAGAAAATAAAGGATACACCTATATGTCTCGGTGGTTCAATGTTTGTTGCATTAGATTTGAAACCTTTGAAGAAAGGTTAACTCTTGATGATGTCGTGGCAGAAGACGAGGCCACTCAAAAAAGGGCAGGAGATGGATCAAGTGATGCTATTGATGAGCTCGAATCATTCAGTCGACTTGTCTTTCTTCATAAGAGTATAGAAATTAACTGATGTCATGGTTGTGAACTATGACATCAATTAAAATTGTATTGTGGTTATGAACGGCTATATTTAATTGATGTTGTGGTTTACAACCATAATATTTAAATAAATATTAAGTTTCTGAATCGCGACATCATTTAAATCACTACTAGAATTCTTATATTTACAGACAAAATTTTTTGTTAGTATTTATACTATTATTTCATTAATAATTAATTTATCAAAGAAGAAGAAGAAGAGGCTCACCTTTTTTAATTAATAATTAATAATTAAGTTTCTGATATGTTAATCCTTCTTCAAGCGGCAATGTCTCAATCCCAAGCCTAGGACAACAACATAAAACATCATGAAAAAAAGACAGAAGATTTTACAGTAATGCACCCCGTGCCAGAACATATAATTAGAAAAAATGGCCAAGTAATATACATTAAGCCATTTCTTTTTGGTAATAGAAGTGCTCCTTAACCTTTTTGAAGTTATTTTGCAATGAATCACTAGAATTAAACACCAAGTTATGACTCTAAATTTCCATATAAAAGATGCCCCGAGTTTTAGAATTTACCCCGGGGGCAAGTCTCTGCAAGGGCACAAGGAGGCGAAGGATGTGACAAGGGCTGAGGGGTGGGTGAGATGTTATGTCAAGAAATGATTTTGGAAAATTTCTTCATATTTGTTGAATAACTAAGATAAGAGTCTTTATTAAGGCAAGAACATAAGCTCTACCAATGATCTTAATAGGTTTTACAAGTAGTTATGAGTGACAAAAAAGAAGAAGAAGAAAGATGGACAAAGCAAGCCCCAAAAGTAGTATATGAAGAAAGAGAAAGATGAGAGAACTTATGCGGACCAGTTTTTATTAACTAAATAAACAAGGTTATAATTATTAATATTAAATTCAAAATACATATTGTACATATTGAAATATGTTACATAGTTTAAAAAACTGGGTTTTAACTAAGTTGTCTAGGTTGTAGATTAATTTATCTAGTTGATTAGGTTTTATTAAGTTAACTCTCATTTGGTTTTTCTAAACCTGAGTTGGGCTAGTTCTAGATTAAATTGTTAGGCTTAAATCGAATTTAATAACGCTAATTAAAACCATTTTATATGAAAAAAAATTGAATTGCATAAAAGTAATTAATCGAAAACTTGTATTCCTTCTTATAAAGTTGAACCCATGTCAGGTTTTTTTATGGAAAAATGTGAATAAAAGGTTAACGCTAGGAAGCTCACTTTGCATGACAATGGTGGATATAGAAAACTTGCTAATTTTTTATGGAAATAACATGTGGAAAAATCATGTTTTAATTTTGATAGTGATAGCATAATCAAACAAAACCACAAATGATAATATTTATAAAATATTGTCATTTTCATTGTCATGACAATAAATCTTCTTCTTCGTTTTCTTTTTAAACTAGGTTATTAGTCTATTTTTTGTATCACAATTGTCGAACCCCAAAAAAAAATCCAAAGCGCGGCATCGGGCTGGCGATTATTCATTTTGTTTTGTTGATTTGGTTCTTTGGAGTCGCCACCTAGTAATTCAATGAGAGCTACTAGGAAACCTGATGTACTGGTCTTGTCAGAGATCGCGGGTAAGGGACTGGTTGTGGTTAGGGAAGGTATTAGCACCCCTAACGCACCCTACCTGAGGTAAGCTGCTTTGTGGACTTGATGTGTTAAAGAAGTTTTAAAAATTCTGTTCTTTCATCGAATTTTAGAAAATACAACTTACATGTAAGTTCATGATTCTTTATCCGTGATTAAATCGGAATATTAAATTCTTCTTTATTCCTGCAATTTTATCATAATAAAAAAAAACATTTATAAACAAAAATACACACCACATTCACTTTCAAGCTTCGTGGACTTGATTTAAAAATAAAATTTTAGCCCAATTCTAAGGCTTTGATAAATTAGTTATTACTTTCCCAGACTATATGTAGATACATGTTCTACATTTTCATGGAAAATTCAACATGATTTTTATCTATCCTTTAGATATTTGTGCATATAAATTAAATTCTTTTTTTTTTATTCAATAACATACAAAAAATTACAAACACACACAAACATTTCTTTTTTTCTTTTTCTTTTTTATTATCACTTTCTTTTTCTTTTCTTTTCTTTTACATCCATATTTACAAAATACAAATACAAATACAAATTCAAAATAAATAAATAAAAATTACATTAATTAATTTAAAAATTACAAAATGGTCCCTAAAACTCCAGAAATTGCAGGCAAACCTTCTGCCACCCGCAGGAACACTGGCGGCGCGTCGCCCAACGCGCCCCCACCACTGGCGGCGCGTCGCCCAACGCGCCCCCACCACTGGCGGCGCGTGGGTTCACTCGCCGCCGCCAACAACTGGAAATGGACGGATCTGGGCCGTTTTCTCCTCCTTTCCCCTTCAACACCGGCGGTGGGGAGTAACGCCACCTGCAAAAGCCAAGAAAACGCAACAAGCAATGGTTTTTTTATTTCGTTTTCTCCCTCTCCGATCTGCTCTTTCATGGCTTCTCTCCTTCTCATGGTTCGTTGATTTTTTTTTTAATTCTGCAGGTAACAGATCCGGCGGTTGTGTAGCTTCGGGCTACTGTTGAAGCGAACGGAGGAGGGCGATGGCTCGGCCGGTGCTTGATTGAGAAGATCGCCGGCTGCCGTTGCCCGTGGGTCTTGCTGCTGTCGTCTGTGAGGCTAGCCGGCGAGAGGAGAGTGTTGAGGAGACCGGAGGAGAAGTAAGACGCTGCTGAAGGCCGATCTGCGCCGATGAAGGAAGCTTTGCTGCGTCTGTGCTGCGGGCTGGAAGGCGGCGCTCTCGGTGGCTGAGAGAAGCACCGCTGGGAGGGAGAAGGTCTGGTGCGTGGGGAGTCTTCGGGTGGCTAGTCTGTGGGGATGAAGGAGAGGAGTCCGGTGAGGGAAGATGATGGTCTGGCCGCCGGTTGGAGAAGAAAAAAAAAAGAAATGAAGGTCGGGACTGTTTGGGGATTTGAAAGTAAAAGGGGGGGGGTTGGCCTCGTTTGTTTTTTTTTCAGTGGAAGGGAGTAGGTTTCGGTTTGTATGGGTGTTGGCAGGCCGTCTGGGGGAAGAGGAAGAAGGGATCAAAAAAAAATTATTCCAGGAGGGGGTGGCGGCTGCCTTTCGGGAGAGGGAGAAGAAAAAGTTCAGCTCCTAGGGTTTCTGTTTTGTGTTCCCTCTCCCCCAAAATTACCAAATGACCCCCCCCTCTTATCCTTTGAGTTTTCAACCTATATTTATAGGTAAAAGTTGCCCGGGTATCAAAATTGGTCCCTCAACTTTCTTTTGTTGTAAATTTTGATTTTTCTTGTATTTTTAAAAATGAGCAAAATCAACATCAATTCTATGAGAAAAATAATGATTTTAAAATGACGCATGAAAAGTCGAACGCGTTCGAAAAAACAATTGAAAAAAAAAATTCTTTTTAGAAGACGTTGAAAATACTAAAAACATTGCAAATATATAAAAAACATATTTTTTGGAATTTTGTTGTTTTTCACTATTTTTGGATTTTTCGAAAAATTTATTGAAAAGGTGGGTCAAAATTGGGTAACAACAGATGCCCCCTCTTTACAATGCTTACGAAGCAAAACTCCTCAATGTTTTGCATAGTAAGCTTTGTAAAGAATAGAAAAAGAAAATGATCTTATTATCTTGGGCGACATGCCCCTTTTGAAGAAAAGTGGTTTATTTTCAGGGGCGACCGACCCACACAATCACACTGGTCTACTTTCACGGGCGACCTGCCCACACATACTCAAAGTGGTCTATTTTCAGGGGCGACCTGCCCACACACTCACACTGGTCTATTTTCACGGGCGACCTGCCCACACATACTCAAAGTGGTCTATTTTCAGGGGCGACCTGCCCACACACTCACACTCGTCTATTTTCACGGGCGACCTGCCCACACATACTCACTTTGGTCTATTTTCAAGGGCGACCGACCCACACTCTCACACTGGTCTGTTTTCAGGGGCGACCTGCCCACACACTCACACTGGTCTATTTTCACGGGCAACCTTCCCTTTTGATTGGGTTTACCTGAGATCCCATCTGGCGATCTAATAAGAACAAAAATTGGCGTGTAGCTCGATCAACCTGAAATCCCATCTAGTGATTCTGCGTGATTAGGCTAAACTGAGATCCCTTCGCCGATCCCCTTCAACCAGAACTAAAAAAATCCTTTCCAATTATGTTAAACTGAGATCCCTTTGTCGATCCCCTTTAACCATAACCAAGGTCTGTGTGGTTAGACTGAACTGAGAGCCCTTCGTCGATCCCCTTCAACCAGAACCAAAATCCTTTCCAATTAGGTTAAACTGAGATCCCTTTGTCGATCCCCTTTAACCATAACCAAGGTCTTGTGTAGTTAGACTGAACTGAGATCCCTTCGCCGATCCCCTTCAACCAGAACCAAAATCCTTTCCAATTAGGTTAAACTGAGATCCCTTCGTCGATCCCCTTTAACCATAACCAAGGTCTGTGTAGGGTTGGGCTAGACTGAGATTCCTTTCGGCAATCCCCTCTAACCAGAACCAAAATCCTTTCCAATTAGGTTAAACTGAGATCCCTTTGTCGATCCCCTTTAACCATAACCAAGGAATGTGTAGGGTTGGGCTAGAGTGAGATTCTTTTCGGCAATCCCCTCTAACTAGAACCAAAATCCTTTCCAATTAGGTTAAACTGAGATCCCTTTGTCGATCCCCTTTAACCATAACCAAGGAATGTGTAGGGTTGGGCTAGACTGAGATTTTTTTCGGCAATCCCCTCTAACCAGAACCAAAATCCTTTCCAATTAGGTTAAACTGAGATCCCTTTGTCGATCCCCTTTAACCATAACCAAGGAATGTGTAGGGTTGGGCTAGAGTGAGATTCTTTTCGGCAATCCCCTTTAACCAGAACCAAAATCCTTTCCAATTAGGTTAAACTAAGATCCCTTTGTAGATCCCCTTTAACCATAACCAAGGAATGTGTAGGGTTGGGCTAGACTGAGATTCTTTTCGGCAATCCCCTCTAACCAGAACCAAAATCCTTTCCAATTAGGTTAAACTGAGATCCCTTTGTCGATCCCCTTTAACCATAACCAAGGAATGTGTAGGGTTGGGCTAGACTGAGATTCCTTTCGGCAATCCCCTCTAACCAGAACCGAAATCTGTGTGTGGTTGGGATAGACTGAGATTCCTTTCGGCAATCCCCTCTAACTAGAACCAAAATCCTGTGTGGTTGGGATAGACTGAGATTCCTTTCGGCAATCCCCTCTAACCAGAAACCAAAAAAAAAAAAAAAAAAAAAACCTGTGTGTGTGGCTCGGTCAACCTGAAATCCCATATGGAGAGTCCCTTTAACCAAAGCTACATGAGATCCCATCTGGCGACCTCATTCAACTGGAACAAAAGAATGTGTAAAAAGTGGTCTCATTATAATGGGTGACCTACGCAAGTGGAAAGGAGGAAGAGTGGTCTCATTCTTATGGGTGACCTACCCAGGGGAAAAAAATATGAAGTGTGGTCTCATTGTAATGGGTGACCTACCCAGATGGAAAAAATATGATGAAGTGCGGTCTCATTGTCATGGGTGACCTACCCGGATGGAAAAAATGTGAAAAAATGCGGTCTCATTGTCATGGGTGACCTACCCGGATGGAAACAATATGAAGTGTGGTCTCATTATAATGGGTGACCTACCCAGATGGAAAAAATATGATGAAGTGCGGTCTCATTGTCATAGGTGACCTACCCGGATGGAAACAATATGAAGTGCGGTCTCATTGTCATGGGTGACCTACCCGGATGGAAACAATATGAAGTGCGGTCTCATTGTCATGGGTGACCTACCCAGATGGAAACAATATGAAGTGTGGTCTCATTGTAATGGGTGACCTACCCAAAAATGGAAAAATATGATGAAGTGCAGTCTCATTGTCATGGGTGACCTACCCGGATGGAAAAAATGTGAAAAAGTGCGGTCTCATTGTCATGGGTGACCTACCCGGATGGAAACAATATGAAGTGTGGTCTCATTATAATGGGTGACCTACCCAGATGGAAAAAAAATGATGAAGTGCGGTCTCATTGTCATGGGTGACCTACCCGGATGGAAAAAATGTGATATGACCAGTGTGAAAAATAGGACTTACCTGGCGAAGTCCTGAGGGGATGACGGAAGACGGGCTGGAAAACTTGGTGCTTCCTGATAATCCCCGATCATAGGGTTTGAAAACTCGGTGTTTCCTGACTGCAAGGGTGATCTTTTCATTTCTTTAGGATTTCCCTAATGGTAGGGTTCATCCCATCTTCCCTTTTATTCCATGATCAAAGCCGATTCTTTATTATCATCACCACAATGCTTCTTTCTTTTTCCACCATCTTGCTGGACCTCATTAAGGATTTTCCTGTAACAATTCAAAAATATGTGCAAATGGTTTTTTTTTTTTTTAGGTTAGATGATATGCATGCATCCTTACCTGATTTGAAATATAGGTCCCCCCCTCTTTGATGCTCCATCATCATAGGGTGCCCTTGTTTGCATTCCAAAGCTTGTCTTGTTCTTTCGATGTATTGGCTCATTCATGTGCTAGCCATCCACTCAGCTGTAAATTCAGTGCCCATCCCGGCTGTCTTCGACAATTACTGCTCGCATCGTTCATCAAGTTTGACCCTCCTTGCAAGTGTGGTGTTGCTCGATTCATCCTGAAGGAATGGAACAAATCATTCATCTCCCATATTCTCTCAAGAATTGTCCTTTGATTGGTTGTGCGTGCCAACGCCCATTAAAATTGTCAATCAGTCATGATCTTGCCTCCAGTTGAAACAGTACTCTTCAAGTACATGTTATCATCAGCCTTCTTGGAAATCATCCAGTCGTCCAGACATGCATCTCATAGCTTGCAGTACAAAGGCTCATGGTTGTATGCTCAGTGTTCTTCTCAATAGATTCCCTTCAACTCTTCTAATCAGATTGTGAAAAGAAATGTCTCGGCCTCATCAATGATGCTGCTTTTATCACCCATACTCATGCGGTGTAGTGCTCATCTGGCTTCAAAACAAATTATCCCACAGTCAGTCTTCGAGGTAGGTGCCTTCTTGACATTCATTCAATGCATTTGTGTGATAACATCTGTCAACAACCATGTTGCAAAGGATGACAATATGAGATTGTCCTTCAAGTGCAGCATTGTTCCACAGTCAATCTTGGTGGTGTGCATCTTTCACCATTCAATTACATTCATCTGTGTATCTTCATCGATTGCTAGCCATGTTTCAAAAGATGATGATATGAAAGTGTCCTTCAAGTACATCCTTATTTCTCCATTGCCGACAGGGTTCACTAGAGCATGGGCCATTTTGGAATGACATTGCCCCCAGTATGATCTGAATGTGCTCGTTCATTGATTATCTGTCTTTGAACATCATTGTCTTCAGTTCACTGATTCATCATTTAATCATTGCCTCATAGCTGATCTGAGCACTGCTTGTTTTTCCTTTTCAAGGTCTACTGTATTGCCCCCAGCTGCTCAACTTTTCAAGGAGTGTCGAGGACTTCAATGTCATTTCTATCAACGATTTTGCATACTCAATCAATGTTCTTCTGTGTTTGATAATCTTCCTTGTTCTGGAATCAACTCTCATATTTCAAAGATCATGTCTATTCAAAGTCTAGTTTGTTGAAATGAAATCAGAGATGTCCTTTTTGAAAATCTTTTGAAAATCAAGCTTTTTGATCAAAGACCCAACATACGTTATTCGAAATACACAGTCCTTTGATTGTCTTGTATTTTGAAAACAGAAATCGACCCGTTGTAAGATTAAAATGGTTTTTCCATGGTTCTTTCTATCCACTTTAAACTCTGATTTTGGGTATATCTTTTGATGGTCTGTGATGAGGTGACATTTTTATGAATTTCAAAAACAAGATGCTCAGGATTTATCAAGAAAATTTGTTTCTCTTCTTATAACTTGTTTTATCAGCATGCATAATAACCAATAGCTTAATTCATGAAGTCACGACCCTTATGGAAAAACTCTTCAAATTTTGAGAGCGCCATTTATCGGTTCAAATTGCTTACTTGATTAAAAAGGGCTTTTAAAAGCACGTAATGCAGGCTATGGTTCATGGCTATGAAAGAAAGGAATTTCAAAGGCTCAAAAGGTGTTTGAGGGTTTCAAAGACCTAGGATCAACATCAACTATTCATCAACTTGTTTTCTATTGTTGTCTTTGTAGAGGAAACGACATATAACCTTGTTAACCTCAAAGTTCAGACTTTTCTTAACATAAGTCATAATGCAAATCCACCTTTCCTTGATGAATAACCAACCTTAATCATCTGATAACATCATAGGCTTTATAATGGATACCAAAAGTCACGTTTACACCTTAGTCTTTTTTCTAGTATTGACTTTTGTTGTGTCTTTCCTTGATTGAAATTTCTTTTGCTCTTCATAGACTTGATAGGCGTTCTCCTTCCTTTATCTTTGACTTCTATTTAAGTGAGGGCAATTTCAACTTCCTTTTTTTTTCATTCTCTTTTTTTTCATAGCCTTCCTCAAAATTTTCTTATATGCCCCCAGTCTATGTGTTTTCTTTTAGCTCTCTCTCAATCATTGGACCTTTGTTCTAAGCCTTCCCCTTTATCCATTAACTATATCAATGTCTTCAACATATCTCTCATCTGCCCCCAGTGTGGGGTGTGATCCTAGTCAGGGTTTTCATGAAAAAAAATATTCTATCCGGCTCAAAATGAGACTACAAGGGATATAATCTTTAGGAAGTGAAGGGATATCAAAGATGGCCTTTTCTCATTTCAAGCAAGGTCAGTTAGAACCGATAAATTTTGACCTCATCCAATGAATGATTGAGACTTGTAAGAATCATGATTCACGAGTCCATAACTACCGAATCCACTACATGTCATTATGCATACTGTTAAAACTTAGCTATATGATGTGTGGTTCAGTTTCAGGAGGTAAGGGCTCAAAATTTGTTTGGTCACCTCATGTCATTTCAAACAAGAATCGAGTCGTTTCTGTAATCAAAACACTTTTAATCTTCAGGATTGATTAACCTTTGTCGCATGTTGGAGTTTGATCAAAATATTTTATCAGAATAAAATGTTAAACATCTGTTGATTTCAAAACAACAAAGAGACAAAAGCAAGGTATGTTTCATTGAAGGATGAGATGTGATCCCAAAACAAAATGCAGAATTCCATAACAATATGATTGACTGTTCATCACCATTCTTGAATTAGCTTTTCTGGCAATATCTGTGTTTTGCCAAGCATTTTCGATCACATGTCATTCTGAAGACGTTCGGGGAACAATATAGCCAATGACACCCCCCTTCACCGACTCCATTTGTCTCTTGCTCACCAACTTTCGGACTCAATTCTTGCAATTCTTGAAACTGTTCACTTGAAATGGTTGAGGACCCCATCATGACATCACATCTCTTGTCTGGATTAAACCACCCAGAAAATGGTGGTTGCATGGGATTTTTCGGAGTCAGGTAAAAGTCTGGAATCTAGCAGATTTTGGCAAATAAACTCACATGACAACTATTCAATTGAAATTCTTGCAACTATTCCATTGAAATGGTCGAGGACCCCACCACGACATCACATCTCTTGTCTGGATTATACCACCTAGAAAATAGTAGTTGCATGGGATTTGTCGGAGTCTAGCAAAAGTCTAGAATCTGGCAGATTCTGCTAAATAAACCCACATAGCAGAGAATGTCTATCTTTGGCAAAGACATTGGAGTAGTCGATGATACAACAAGACTTGGTTAGACCAAACTAATTAAGGTTTTCCATCGTCAGATTCTTCTTTTGATTCATCTCTCATCGTTTCTCTGGAATCCTTGGCAGAACCTTCAATCTTTCCCATCTTGATAGCTTGTTCAATTTTTGGCAATCCACACAACTTCATGTCAATCTTCCAATGTTGTTGTTGTTGTTTTAGGACTGTTGGAAACCTCTCAATATCTAGGTAATCCTGGCAGTGCGCAAAAACAAAAATGTATGGAATCATATATTGTCAAAATTAGAAGAGAAACTGATGAATCCACAACTCCTCTATTTCCTCTTTGATTCCTCACTAACGGTGCAGCAAACAACCACTTTTGCGTTTTAATGCCAATACTGGTAGGAGAAAATTGTGGACAATCTGAAACCACTGCATCCCTTCTTGGATTTCCCATTTACAGATCCACAAATAGATTCCTGCCGAGAGATCTCTGTAACATTGAAGTTTGATGTCTGCTCCATGTTTTTCAAACCAAATCTGGCTCTTCAACATGCTACAGTTTCTTCGTGCTGAAACTGATGAGAAATATTTGTAGCATATGCAATTAGTAAATCCTCTCTTGCACTCTCAACTTGCAGCATCATAAACAGATTTTTTGTTGAGAAAGCTTTGCCACGTTGAAGTTCGACGACTACTCAGATTTTCAGACCAGGCTTGACTCCTCTGCCTAGTACAATGTTTTGCTCGCGCCACTGGTGGGAAAAAAGTTTCAAATCATATGAAATTAATACATCCCCTTTTGCATTTCTCATTGGCAGATCCACAAATAAATCTCTATAGAGAGAGCTTTACCACGTAGAAGTTCAGTGTCTAATCATGGTATTTCAGACCAACATCTTGTGCTGCTGAACTGGAATTGAGCTCATAATTGAGGTAACTTCAAAGCATACTAATGCACCATGTACAGGAGGCTAGTATTCGTTTGGTTCCATTAGATGATGTGGAGGCGATGAACACTTAACAGTGCAACTGGACAAGAATCAGAGTTGTCATTAGTTGATGACTGAAGGCATTGTTGCTTTTGTTCATGACTGAAAAGGAGAGGCAGCTTCAATTGGACGTGGACAAACAGTGTTCCCATAGAAGACTGCTGCAGACATTCTCTTTCCATTTAATGCTCAATACTTGTTCGAGCAAATCTGAGTCCAGCTACTTCACCTTTGATACTCTCAACCTTAATCTGATAATGAGCCTCTATCTGACATATTTCTTTGGTCCCATCATCTTTCTTCAATCACGTGCAGCACAGCTTGTGCGGGGGACCTACCTTTTAAACCGGTACATGCATGATAAATGTATGAATATGTAATCTATATGACGAACTCGCCCTTCGAGGGGTGACATATGGTCGCAACTCTTGTATGATGAAACAAGAATCTTGATTCTTGCCAAACTCTACAATGAAAATTTTGAGCGACGGCATGTGTCACCCATAAGTCTGAGTTCAAGATGCTTCAAGAAGGGTTGCTCGGATGCAAAACAAATATTACGGAGCATACATCCTACAGGCAGGTTCTAATCTTTTTAAGTGAGACAAAAGGAATGTTTACTATTTGGTCTCTAAAAAGGGGCTCTCGTTGTCCCAGTGATCGCCCTCGTGGAGGCAATATGGGGGCTTGTAGGCAACAAGATGGCACGTGTCCAACTATTACCAGTCTAAGCACTCAACAAAGAGTTGGGGTTTACACAAACTTAAACCTTGACTAAAAGTCGTAAGGTAAGCTGCTAGTCCCCCTCCTAACCTGAAGCTTGTGTGTGCTTTAAAAAATTAACTATGTGATGCATGAGATAATTCTACAAAATGCATGGATAAAACAAAAATAAAATAAGACAAAAATGCAAAAACATAAACACATCAAATATACAAAGCTTAGTCCAATAATGTTGAAAACAATACCTTCCCCAGTGGAGTCGCCATTCTGTCGCACCCAAAAAAAATCCAAAGCGCGGCATCGGCTGGCGATTATTCATTTTGTTTTGCTGATTTGGTTCTTTGGAGTCGCCACCTAGTAATTCATTGAGGGCTACTAGGAAACCTGATGTACTGGTCTTGTCAGAGATCGCGGGTAAGGGACTGGTTGTGGTTAGGGAAGGTATTAGCACCCCTAACGCACCCTACCTGAGGTAAGCTGCTTTGTGGACTTGATGTGTTAAAGAAGTTTTAAAAATTCTGTTCTTTCATCGAATTTTAGAAAATACAACTTACATGTAAGTTCATGATTCTTTATCCGTGATTAAATCGAATATTAAATTCTTCTTTATTCTTGCAATTTTATCATAATAAAAAAAAACATTCATAAACAAAAATACACACCACATTCACTTTCAAGCTTCGTGGACTTGATGTTAAAAAATAAAATTTTAGCCCAATTCTAAGGCTTTGATAAATCAGTTATTACTTTTCCAGACTATATGTAGATACATGTTCTACATTTCATGGAAAATTCAACATGATTTTTATCTGTCCTTTAGATATTTGTGCATATAAATTAAATTCTTTTTTTTTTATTCAATAACATACATAAAAATTACAAACACACACAAACATTTCTTTTTTCTTTTTTTTTATTATCACTTTCTTTTCTTTTCTTTTCTTTTACATCCATATTTACAAAATACAAATACAAATACAAATTCAAAATAAATAAATAAAAATTACATTAATTAATTTAAAAATTACAAAATGGTCCCTAAAACTCCAGAAATTGCAGGCAAACCTTCTGCCACCCGCAGGAACACTGGCGGCGCGTCGCCCAACGCGCCACCACCACTGGCGGCGCGTGGGTTCACTCGCCGCCGCCAACAACTGGAAATGGACGGATCTGGGCCGTTTTCTCCTCCTTTCCCCTTCAACACCGGCGGTGGGGAGTAACGCCACCTGCAAAAGCCAAGAAAACGCAACAAGCAATGGTTTTTTTATTTCGTTTTCTCCCTCTCCGATCTGCTCTTTCATGGCTTCTCTCCTTCTCATGGTTCGTTGATTTTTTTTTTAATTCTGCAGGTAACAGATCCGGCGGTTGTGTAGCTTCGGGCTACTGTTGAAGCGAACGGAGGAGGGCGATGGCTCGGTCGGTGCTTGATTGAGAAGATCGCCGGCTGCTGTTGCCCGCGGGTCTTGCTGCTGTCGTCTGTGAGGCTAGCCGGCGAGAGGAGAGTGTTGAGGAGACCGGAGGAGAAGTAAGACGCTGCTGAAGGTCGATCTGCGCCGATGAAGGAAGCTTTGCTGTGTCTGTGCTGCGGGCTGGAAGGCGGCGCTCTCGGTGGCTGAGAGAAGCACCGCTGGGAGGGAGAAGGTCTGGTGCGTGGGGAGTCTTCGGGTGGCTGGTCTGTGGGGATGAAGGAGAGGAGTCCGGTGAGGGAAGATGATGGTCTGGCCGCCGGTTGGAGAAGAAAAAAAAAAGAAATGAAGGTCGGGACTGTTTGGGGATTTGAAAGTAAAAGGGGGGGGGGGCTGGCCTCGTTTGTTTTTTTTTCAGTGGAAGGGAGTAGGTTTCGGTTTGTATGGGTGTTGGCAGGCCGTCCGGGGGAAGAGGAAGAAGGGATCAAAAAAAAAAATTTCCAGGAGGGGGTGGCGGCTGCCTTTCGGGAGAGGGAGAAGAAAAAGTTCAGCTCCTAGGTTTTCTGTTTTGTGTTCCCTCTCCCCCAAAATTACCAAATGACCCCCCCCTCTTATCCTTTGAGTTTTCAACCTATATATTTATAGGTAAAAGTTGTCCGGGTATCAAAATTGGTCCCTCAACTTTCTTTTTTTGTAAATTTTGATTTTTCTTGTTTTTTTCTTGTATTTTTAAAAAATGAGCAAAATCAACATCAATTCTATGAGAAAAATAATGATTTTAAAATGACGCGTGAAAAGTCGAACGCGTTCGAAAAATCAATTGAAAAAAAAAAATTCTTTTTAGAAGACGTTGAAAATGCTAAAAACATTGCAAATATATAAAAAACATATTTTTTGGATTTTTGTTGTTTTTCACTATTTTTGGATTTTTCGAAAAATTTATTGAAAAGGTGGGTCAAAAATTGGGTAACAACAACAGTCAACAATAACAATAAATCTTCTTCTTCTTTTTCTTTCTAAAGTAGGTTATTAGTCTATTTTTTGTATCACAGTCAACAATTATACCTTTCAATTCTTAGATTTTGTGCAGCAAATATAGTCAAAGGCTATTCAAAACTTCCCTTTAAATACATACAAATTTTTCCCTGTAAATCTCTAGTCTGTCAAACATTGCCCATCTGGGACTATAACAAGGCACATACTGGGAATATTATGGACTTGTTCAGCAATAACTAAGGCAAATGGTCAAATCTTGATTTAATTTCCGAGGCAACTCCTTTATGAGGTGGCAGTGAGAAATGAAAGAGGAAAGTTATGGGCGAGGGGGGATTTGATAAGTTTTGAAGGGAATTCATTGTGTTTTCCATGCCCTTAACATATTTTTGGTGGGTCTTAGGATACATTAAATATTCATGTTGACCTCTTACCATTAGGAATTTGGATGGTTCCCTTGAAAATTCAATGTGATTTGAGGTACTTTTTTTAGTTTAGGGTCTGACAGTACAATTCAAGGAGGTTTTGTGCTTTTTTCTACCTTGAGAAACATTATTTAAAGGAATCAGAACAAATATGGCGACCATTATACTGTAAGAAGAAAAGTAGAGCTCAGACAAAAATGGCAGAGACCTATTGCTACCTTGAAGAACAGTTTGTCGATGACAACTTGCAAGTTTCTCGATCTTTGGCCTTTTCTTATTCTTTGATTGCACATTTTCCATCCTTTTCTTTCTCTTCAATTATTTTTGTTTGGTTGTTCATGTCGATTAGTTTTTGACTACTCTGCATTGATGTGAAAGCTGACTTTAAATTGGCCTTGGAATATACAGGCAACGTGGATGGTTCTCTTCTTTCCATTGATCAGCACATCCCCTCCGAAATTCTCTTGGATTTTGACAGTTTTTCAATTAGACTTTGTAGCTAGTAAAGGTCTAACATCGGTTAGCTATAGAATTTTTGCATATCTATGTTAGGGAACAAAGATTATACGTGCACACAAGTATGATATGACAATGCCAGGGTAGATTATAATTTTTGGTATTTAATTTAATTCTTATTGTGATGATAAAAATTAAAAAAAGAAAAAAAGAGTTTAGAGAATGAAATAAAAGAAAGAGAGAATAAAGGGAATAATGTGATTAGCAACCAAAAAATAATAATAAGAGAATATGCAAAAAAAAAAAAAATTATTAGAAGGATCAAACAAAACTGAAAAATTAATAAAAGAGATATCACACATTAAAGAAAAAATTTAATTAATTAGAAACTCATGGTAAAAAATATATATATATATTTGCTTAACATTTTTTTTTTTTGTTTTGTAAGGGATCCCAAATAATATAAATAGATAATATAAATAGGACACTCATAGATATTGAGGAAGAGACACTCTTGCAAAAGGAGATAAAAAAATTAAAAAAAATCCAAAACTTGCAAGCTGCACAAAAATTCCAGTAGCACAGAAGCGATTTCCTAGCATTGTATCTCTCAACTCTAGTGAAGGTGACATACACCGCTAGCACTAACAGGAAAATAAAGGATTTGATATATTTCTTTTTATGTTTTAAAAATATTTTTGAAAAAAATTATTATTTTTTTATTTATTTCAAATTAATATATTTGTAATATTTTTAAATTATTTTAATACACTAATATTTTGTTTTTTAAATATACGGCAGTATAGGCTACACACCACCTTGAAACATCTAGGAGATTGCTAGATGTTCAAGGTGCCGTGTGGCCTCAACTACGGATCTTTGATTATGCCATTCCTCCCACACTATTTTCTTTTCATGTTTTAGCTTCTCTAATCCAATTCCAAACATAAAATTTTAATCTCATATATAATTTATTTATGGTTCGAACAATTTTTGTGATTTATTTTGTTAAATTTTGAATTGCAAACCATGTGATTATGATTTTCTATCTTTTCATGTTTTTAATTAATTCCATGTGTTCATGATTTTCTATCTTTTCATGTTTGATTATGATTTTTCATATTAATTGAGTTGGGTGGAATATTTATGGTTATTTATAATAGATATGCTTGGGGTAATAATTAATTTATGGTGGGTTAATGTAAATTATATAATTAAAAGAAAGAATTCAGAACCCAAGTCTTCTTAATTATTATTTCGAATATTGTCCATATAATAAAAAAAATAAGACAAGCCGAAATCATACTAGGAATTTTTTTACCAACAATAAATACAAGTATTTAGGTTAGGTGAAATATTGACATGTATGCATAATAGGTATTTTTATCATAAAATCAAACAACAATTAATGCAACTTATTTTAGATATGATACTTTAAGATGATTTTTATATTTTGTTTGGTAGAACTAGTATTTTTATCCAAAATCTCTGAAAATCAATTAGGATTTCTAGTAATCATAAAGATTTTCATGGAGATTGCTTACAGAGATTATCAAAGATATTTATCATTAAAATCATTATTGATATTATCATGTTGCCTACCAAAGAAGACTATTACGAAGATCTCGCAGATTTTTCATAGAGATTTTTCATGGCGATCTCCCAGGAAGATTTTTATCAAAATTAATTATGGAGACCTTTCATAGAATTCTCCTATGAAGATCTTCATGGAAATCTCTAACGAAAATCTTCATGGAGATATATAATGTAGACTTTTCAGTTGTTAAATCCAAAATACATGTTGTAACCCATTTTTGGGTCCCCATGAAAAATAAAATAAATAGCCAAAAGAGTTTAGAAAAAATAACAAAAGGCAGAAGCACTCAGGAAACAGTCAGAAAATTGGTCAAGAAATTCAAAAATACAAGGATTAAATTTTTGACAGTATATTCTTGAAGGATGAAAGCCCTATTGAGAAGGAAAATTTGAATTTTGAGGAGAAAAGCCCAAAATTGGATTTTTATGGGCTTAATTGGATTTTTATGGGCTTAATTGGATTTTTATGGACTTAATTGGATTTTTATTTGAATTTATAGAAGATTTGATTCCAAGAAAAATTGATTTTTAAGTCAATTTGGGCTTTAATTTGGAGAAATTTAAGTTCTAGGGCCAAAATATATTTTTTAGGAATTTATTGGGTCAAATCAGGGGCTCAATTGCATAAAAATTGAAGTTTAAGGGCCAATTAGGGGTTTAATTAAGAAAATTCGAAACCAGGGACCAAATTGGAAGAGGCGCGTAAATGGAGGGGCTGCAATTTTTTTGTTTCAGGGGTTTAATTGAAGAAATTGGAAGTTTATTGATCAATTAGGGGCTCAATTGCATAAATCAGAGGCCAAGGACCAAAGTGAAAAAGGCGGCCAACAAGAGGGGCGGGGACCAAATTTGGAGGACTGATTTGAAGTTTATCCATTTAAATGAAACGGCGCGTTTTACCCAAAACGACGCCGTTTCATATAAAAAAAAAAAAAAAAAAAAAAAATTCGATAACGACGCCGTTTTGAACGACACTGTTCATCTTCCTCCTTCCCCCCCGTTTTAACAGAACAGAAGACGAAAAAATTCGAAAATCTTCTCGCGCCTCTCTCTCTCCTCGCCCCCACCACCTTTAGCATTGGCCGACCAGCCGTTGCACCGCACTAACGATGGTCCCCCACGGTTCGCCCCTATAAATAGAAGAAAACGAAGCTGCGGAGAAAGAGAAAAAAAAAAAACCCCGAAGAGAGAGAGAGAACCGAACACCGAAGAGAGAAGGAGCCGCAGCGCCGCCCGGGAAGCCACGCCACCGCAGCACCGCCTCCTCCACGCCAGGTCACCTCTTCTCCCCCCTCTCGTTAGTTTTTTCATTTTTTTTCCCTGCATGCAGAATGAACATTCTGCATGCAGGGAGGAGGGGGAATTAATTCCCCCCTCTGTTGATGTGTAGCTGGGCCAGGTGGATCCTGGCCCAGCACATTTTTTTTTTTTTTTGGGCCAGACTAGTCTGGCCCGGCCTTGTATCTGACGGGCCAGACCAGGTCTGGCCCATACCAGCTCTCTGGGCCAAGTCCGGCCCAGATATTTGGGCCGGCCCAGCCCGAATTATTTTTATATTATATATATATATTATATTATATGTGTATATATGTATATATATAATATAATAATAATAAAAAAATAAATATTTTGAAAAATCTTAAAAAAATATTGTTGATTTTTCTGCATATTTTTGTCAAAAATGTTTTAATTTTGGTTTGTATTTTTATACTGTAAAGATACAAAACCAGTGTTATAAATACCCGGTTTTCGTCAAAACATCAAAGATTTTCAGAATAAAAAATGTTTTTGCTTTCAAAAAAATTCTAAAAAGTCCCTAAAAATGTTGTTGATTTTTCTGCATATTTTTATCAAAATGGTTTAATTTTGGTTTGTATTTTTATACCGTAAAGATATAAAACCAGTATTAAAATACCCGGTTTTCGTCAAAACATCAAAGATTTTCAGAATAAAAAATGTTTTTGCTTTCAAAAAATTTCTAAAAATTCCCTAAAAATGTTATTGATTTTTCTGCATATTTTTTAAAAGATTAATATTGGGTTGTATTTTTATACCGTAAGGATACAAGCTCAGTATTAAAATACCCGATTTTCGTCAAAGCATAAAAAAAAAATATTTTCTAAAAATTGTTTTTTTGTTTTAAAATACGGCCTAGTCTCTCCAATATATATACATAAATATTATAACATCATATTTTCACACAACAAAGAAAATTTTCAAAACAATATATGTATTAACATGCATTTTGGCTTTAATAACCAGTTTATTCAAGCCATGAGAACTAGGCCAATATTTCAAAAATTCTAAAAAATCTTTTTGTTTTATTTTAGTATTTGGGATTACGAATTTATACGTAAAACGTATTCCTAAGTATTATTAATAAAATTTTGGTATGGACGTTAGAACGGTTAGGATTTTTACCCGATAAGATAAAAGACCTTCTTACTGAGGAGGATTTTTCTTGAACCATAGACAGATCAACAACTAGGAAAACACAACAACACTTTAGTTTTTTTTATCAGACAATAAAACAATGCAGCTTACCTTAGGTAGGGCGTATTTGGGGTGCTAATACCTTCCCTTTACGCAACCAGTCTCCGTACCCAATCTCTGAGACCAGTTAGGTTCCTAGTGACCAAAATACTAGGTGGCGACTCCAAAGAACCAAAAATAATAAAAAATTTCGCCAGTCGAGCCCGCAATATTGAAAAAAATTTTTTTTGGGGTGCGACAATACATACGAAATATAAAAACTATTTTTATAATTTTTATATGCTAAATTATGCAAATATGGTTTATTTTTTAGAAACTTGGCCATATGTAATTTTAAAATAAAGTTTTATTTTTTGAAAGATAGATTTTTGTTGTTTTTGTGGAAGAAAACATATTTATTTCGTATAAAAAAAGCGTCTCACGTGTAGGTCATAATTTCAAATATTAAATATAAGAGGGTAAAAAATGTGGGGAATTCAAAATTAATTGCATAAAAATCTTTCAAAACAATTAAAAATTTATTAAAATTAAACTAAAGACCTTGTTTGGCAAAACATAAAAATGTGTTTAATCAAGCTATTTTAACCATAGTATAAAACTCCACGCAAATTACTAACCAACTTAATAATCCGACAATCAAATAATCAAATATCAAATCTTGTTAATTTCACAAGTTATATTCAAATCGCATACTAATTTTAACGAATTAACACAAACCTAAGCATAATTCATGCATCAAGATTTAATGTTCAATTATCAATCATAATCCTCAAAAATAAACTTAACAAATTAACACAAATTTTCAAGTTATTTTAAATAAAAAACACACACTGATTATAAATAATAATGTCCAAACTTAAACCTCTCATCACAGCTCTGAGATGAGGGGTTTAAGCAGAGCAACATCACTGAAGTCCTCATAGACAATATCAATGATGCAACCTTTTAGCGAGTTTAAATTTTAAAGCCACCATCTAAGAGAATTTATTTGAATGTGCTAGAACAATATAAAAGGTGCAACTATATTGTCAAAGTAACTCCTCACCAGGGGTTGAGGGTCTGAATTTGATGAAGTTGATTGGATCAGCCAATTTTTTTAAAAATTTTTAATTTTTTTTAATTTGAATTAGTTCAAGTTCTAGTTCAATTAGGTACTTACCAGGCTGGCCGGTTTGAAGTGATCGGATAAAAAAAAAGAAAAGAATTTGAGGCCTAAGAAAGGGCACAAAAATAGAATTCGACTTTTGACAAAACTAGCCCTGCCGTGACCAACAGACTTGGCCTATTCAAGATTCAGCAAAATATTTAAGAAATTGGAATTGACTTTTTTTAGATCAATCCAGATTTGATTAAGATTTATAAATTGTTTGTTTGTGTTTTAAAAATATTAAAAAAATTAATTTTTTTATTTTAAATTAATTTCTTTAGTATTTTTATATTATTTTGATATTATTAAATTTATAATGATATTATTAGAGGTTTATATGTGGTTAATATAGTATTTTTTTAATGATATTATTACATTTATTCAAATCAATCGTAGGTATTTTTTTAAAAATAACATTTTTTTTAATATCTTTTCTATTATGAAAAAATCGGTTATTAAGCTGCGAGGCGAGCATTTTTTTTTACTGCAAGTGGATAATTGAGGAGAATTGACAGTTTCGAAAATGTTGACTGGATGTCAGGACTTTTAAACAGGTAAATAGTAAATCTAACAAAAACATCTTCCAAGTTTAAGAAAATATTTTAAAAGTATTTTAAATTAATATTTTTTTGATGTTTTTAAATTATTTTAATGCGCTGATATCAAAAATAATTTTAAAAAAATAAAAAAATTATTTTGATATATTTTGTAATAAAAAACACTTTAAAAAGCAACAACAACCGCAACCGCAACCATACTTTCAAACACGCTTTAAATTGAATGAACATCACCTTGCCTAAACAAGATCAACGTGATAACCAATGTTTAAGATGTGTTTGAGAGTGTATTAGAGGTTATGATTTAAAATATTTTTTGCTAAAAAATTTATTAAAATAATATATATTTTTTATTTTCAAAAAATTACTACTAGGCTAAGAAGAAGAAAATAATATTTGATTAACCATTATCCAAATACCAAATAACATATTTCTTGAATATATATATTGGAATTTTGAATATCATTATTTGGTATCATTTGTGAAAAATACTTTTAAAAAATAATTAATTAGCCTATAGTTTTATTGAGATCCCTATTTATTATAAATGATAAATGATCAAGACACTTCTAGGATAGAACGTGTAACTTATCTCTCTGTCATGATAAATTAATTCCTGCACAACTAACCCTTCAGTAGCTTATTAATCATGTGCAACTCGTCAACGTGTGGGAAGAGGTTGTTATGCTTTAACAACGTGTACAATTAACCTCTTCCAATGGAGTTAATCCGCCATATAACTTTTAAATCAAGGAGGATAAAATCGTTTTTTTATTTTTTTTATTGATATAAGTACTAGAACTGTCTAACGATTCACTTGATTCATCTAAAACTACGATCCCATTTTAATGAAGTCCAAATCAAAACTTTTTTCCCTTTAATTTTTTTGCGTGTCATGGTCGAACTTTAATAAGGAAAGAAGGTGAGAATATTTCTCCCTTCTTACAAAAATTATTATTCAGTTAACTTATTAACATCAATTATCTACAATTTGGTAAGATTTCTAAACAATTTTATTAAAACTCAATTGTCTCAATTTTCTTCTTCTTAGCTGAAATTCACCTAAAAGAAGAAAGTGAAGATTTTTCCTCTCTTTGAAAATCCTTAGTCATTTCATCTATTAACATTTATAAACCCATATTTTCCCATAATTTTCAATACAATTGCATTATAACCTTAAATCTCTTAAATCTTTCTCTTCAATCCAAACCTCTGATAAAAAAAGGGAAAGAGATTTTGTTTCTTCTATTTAAAATTAAACAATTACTCAATCATGATTCATCCTATCATGGTTGAATCTCATAATTAATATTATAATTTCATGTAATCACAATAATTCAATTCCTTTATCAAAACATAAAATTAGAGAAATTAATTACTTGGAGCATATTTTTTATCACCAAAATCTAGCTGCTTTCTCTCTCCTATATCAAACCAAGAATAAAAAAAATAAGAAAAATAAAGTTTGGAATCAAAATTGAATTTCATGAATTTTTAGGGACTAAACATTTATGATTTGAAAAGCTAGAGAACCAAAATATATGTTTAGCCTTAAGTTTAAAAAAACACATTTTTTTACCTAATTTTTTAGTTTAGTCCCCTATGTTATAATTGACCACCGATTTGGTTCTTTAAGGGTATAATCATGAAAGAAAAAGACTAAAAGAATAAAAAATAAAAATCATTGTGGTAATTGACAATAATTTGTCTCTCTTGAACAGTTGCATGGAAAAGGATATTTTTGCCACGTTTTTTAGAGTATTTTTTTATTTACGATAACCTAAAACTTATTGCACAAACGCGTTCCAAGTCAATTTCAATGATTAACGAACCGGCAGGTCAAAATTGTTGACTACATTTTTTATTTCATTTTAGGTAGATCACGATACATAGCTCATCATCTTACTTTTTTCTTCCTTGTTCATGAATGTTACCTTCCATGGCTAGAAGGATCTACCGGTTCCTTTGGTTTTGCTTCTGTGCCTCTCACGTTTTGTCAGCAGACACACTGTACCAAGGTGGTGATTCCCTCAAATCTTCCAGTACTCTAGTTTCCAAAAATAGGCTCTTCACTTTAGGATTCACAAGACTCGGCTCTGCTAGCTACTTGGGAATATGGTACAACAATGACAGAAGCCACCCTTTTTGGCTAGCCAACAGAGACAAACCCATAGCAGACAATTCAGGGGTTCTTGCAATAGATGGATCAGGAAATATGAAACTCACCTACTCTGGAGGTGATCCTGTTGAGTTCTATTCAAGTCAATCTTCTGCAAGCAATATAACAGCTAGTTTAGAAGATTCAGGCAATTTTGTTCTCAAAGATGAAAATTCTAGCAGCCAAACGGTCTTATGGCAAAGCTTTGACTTTCCTACTGACACATTCTTGCCTGGAATGAAGTTAGGCATCTATAGAACTGGCCGACCATTGAGGAGCAATACTAGTTCCCTCATGTCGTGGTTGAGCGACTTAGTTCCCACTCCCGCTGGTGCTTTCACTTGTGAATGGGATACTAAGGGAAAGGAGCTGGTCATTAAGCGGCGAGATGTAACTTATTGGACTAGTGGACCATTGAGGAGCAAATACTAGTTTCGAAAACTTTTTTCTGGATGCAGCGGTTCTTGATTTCAGTTTTTTTAATGATTCTAACGCAGACGAGGATTACTTTATGTTCGCAGTTTCTGCAAATCAATTTACTCCTCAGGGTCAAAGGAATTTTTCAATGTGGCAGTTGAGATATGATGGGATCATAGTAGATAAGACTACTGGTCGAGCATTTGGGGGCACATTATGCAAAGGAAGTGGTTGCGAGTGGTGGTCATGCAGGAGCAATAGTAACAATTTTGAATTGAGATCAGGTTCCTTTGTTAACACAGTTCCTAGGAAGGACGACGATAATCCTAGTCTTAGCATTAGTGATTGCATGGACATCTGCTGGAAAGATTGTCAATGTGTTGGTGTTACTACCAGAGGCAATAATGCCAACAATACTGGATGCACGTTTTATTATGGAAGCTTTACACAAGACCTGAGTGGAAATGCAATTCAACACTACATCATTGTTGGTCAAGGCTCTTCAGGTTAGCTTTTCTTTTGTTTTCTAATACTAAGAGAATCTTGCTCTAAAGACCAAGTCTTGAGATGCATTCATGTGGGCTTGCTATGTGCATTCATGTGGGCATTGCATTCAACAAATTGATTTTGACATGAAGCAAACTCTTCTTAGTAACCTTCAGAGATCCATCATTGAATCACATGTCTTGTGCCCGCCTTGATTGAATTTGGTAATTGGAATGAGTACAATCTAAATCCCTTAACGAGGATCAATTGGAGGGCAAGTCTGGTGCCAGCAGCCGTGGTAATTCCAGCTCCAATAACGTATATTTAAGTTGTTGCAGTTAAAAAGCTCGTAGTTGGACTTTGGGTTGGGTTGATCGGTCCGCCTCAAGTGTGCATTGGTCGCCTCGTCCCTTCTACTGGCTCAAAAAGGGATCGCAAATGATGTACTTATTTCAGAACGTGAAAGGAATAACAAAGACGGCCTTTCCTCATTTCAAACGCAAGCAGTTAAGATCAATAAACTTTGACCTCATCTAGTTATGATGGTTTGGTTTTTGCAAAGATGCATTTCATGAGTCATGAGTAACGAGTTCACTACATACCATTATTCATACATTTAAAAACACACGATTCAAGAGTCATAGGGAATGGGTGTTTGATTCATTTCTTTTTTTCTTTTTTCTTTTTTTTCTTGGTTTATAATTTAGTCACCTCATTGATGGAGTTGCTTGATTCAATTGTCATTCTATAAGTAGAATGTTAAAAATATCATTTTTGAAAGAACATCAAATTATTTTTTTGAAATCAAAATACCAGATCAATTTTTCAAAACTCCAATAGGGAAATGGATTTTGGTACAAGAGATGAATTGCGTCTATGAGATCACGCAAGGCTTCAAATGTGTATTCGTAAGTTCTTATAAGAAAACTCTCTTAAGAAGATGAATAATGCTTGGTCGTAAACACGATTGAATGAGAAACTCATTATTTCATTGAAACTTTGGAAAAGAAGTTTAACAACAAAGAACTTATACCAACATGAATACTGGCATGATAACACAAAAGGGGCTAAACATTTAGTGATCATTCATTGGAATTTTCAAAATCTTTCAAGCATTCATTCTGCTCGACAAGGGCATCTTTTCAACACTTAGTTGCAGTCGCATGCAGACCATTCTCGACCTACTATCACCATAGCTTTATCTTCAAAATAGTTGATTTCTGGGAGTCGGTGTGAAACAATTAGCTATAGGAACGATAAGTGCCTTGGCAACCACCTTCAGTGAAATTGTTCTTCTCAATTGGGTTAGCAATCTTACCTAACCCAATGGCTTGTTTAATCCTCTCAGCTATAACAACCAGGTTAGTGAAATGTTGTGCAGAGCTTCTAACCAAGTATTCAAAGTACAGAGCTTTAAAGGTGTTGGAAAATAAACTGATCATCTCTTTTTCCAACATGGGAGGGTTAACTTGTGTAGCTACCTCACTCCATCTTCTAGCGTATTCCCTTATGAAGTCCTTGTTGTCCTTCTCCATAGCTTGCAAGCTTAACCGATTTCTTCATCCTTCTTGCTTCAGTCTGCGTAGTCTTCTTTCACAAGTAATCAACTAAGCTTTCAACAGCCTCTCCTAAGTTGTTTACTGGTTTAACCCAAGCTTCAGCCGTAGTTGCTTGAATCTATCCTTAGGTAGTGCTTTCGTGAAGATGTCTGCAAGTTGTTCTTCGCTTCTGTAGAACATGACATTAATTACTCCTTCTTGCAGAGCCTCTCTTATGAAATGATACTTCTTGTTTATGTGTCTTGTTCTTTGATGGAAAATAGGATTTTTGGCCATTGAAATTGCTGACATGTTATCACAGAACAAGGGTGTTGCCTCGACTTGCATTTCAACAAAATCATCAAGAACAAACCTTAACCAAATGGCCTAAGCAGTTGCTTCAAATGCTGAGACACTGTGTTCTGTTTCACTGAGGACCAGGAGAATGCTCCACTTCCAAAGTTGAATGCATAGCCCGAAGTGCTCCTGCTATCATCTTCACTTCCTGCCTAATCTGCATCACAAAATCCAATGAGAGTTGTTGATTGATCCCTTGCATATTCAATCCCATAGCCGAGAGTTCCTTGCACATATCTTAGGACTCTTTTTGCAGCTCCCATGTGAATCTTGGTAGGTCCAGTCATGAACCGTGATAGTAAGCTTGCATCATACATTAGATCGAGTCTTGTAGCTGTCAAATATAGTAAACTTCCTACTATTTTTCTATAAAGTCCTTCATCAGCCAAATCACTCCCATCCACTTTCTTTAGTTTCTCACCAGTGGCCAAGGGAATGGAGACTGGTTTGCAGTCATCAAGTCTAAACTTACTAAGCAGGGATTTGGCATATTTCCCTTGATGAATAAATACCCCTTGATCGGTTTGCAGTATTCCCATGCCAAGAAAATGATGAAGGAGCCCAAGATCAGACATCTCATACCTCTGCATCATTTCCTTTTTAAATTCATTGAGCAGCCTCTCACTGCTGATAGTGTACACAATGTCATCAACATAGATTGAGACAATGATCAAATTACCTTCCATATCTGACCTTGTATACAAAGTAGCTTCACTTGTGCTCCTTTTGTATTTGCACATAGAGAGGTATGCATCAATTTCACTATACCAGGCCCTCGGTGCTTGCTTTAATCTTACAAGGCCTTCATTAGTTTGTAAACTTTGTGTCCTGCATTCTTTACTTCAAACCCTTCAGGCTACTCAACATATACTTCTTCTTTAAGAACACCATTTATGAATGCTGACTTAACATCCAATTAAAACAACTTCCACCCCTTCTATGCTGCAAGTGCAATGAGAGTCTGAATTGTGTCTAGCCTTGCTACTGGTGCAAATGTTTCATTGTAATCAATTCAGATTTCTGTGCATATCTTTTTGCTACAAGGCGAGCCTTGTGTTTTTGAACTATTCCATCAAGATGAAGCTTAGTTTTGTACACCCATTTCACTCCTATCACAGGTTTATCAATCAGTCTCTCCACCAATTCCCAAGTATTGTTCTTCTCTATCACTTCCAATTCCTCCTTCATAGCCTCCTGCCATGCTTTATCTCCAAGAGCTTCTTGATAGTTCTCAGGTTCTATGATGTACATGTGACACCTTGCATATATATCTTCCAAGGTTTTCAATTTCACTAGAGTAGAGCTAGGTGAAGCTTGTTGACTGTTATCACTGTCAATATTCTCAACTAACTCTCCAACTGTAGAGTTTTGATTGCAATGTTCAACATTATCGTGTTAGGCTGCAGCAGAGTGTTCTTCAGAATTTTCACCTTCAACTTCACCTCCTTCAAGATTGAGAGACAAGTGGCTTTGGTTCATCAGATTTCTTTCCCAGTTCCATGCTCTATCTTCACTGAAAATCACACTTCTTGAGAGAACAATCTTCTCAGTTTTCAGATCATATATTCTATACCCCTTCTCACAGCTACCATATCCAACAAACGCTCCCTTTTCAGCTTTGTTATCCCATTTATGCCTTAGTGATGATGGGATATGTGTGTAGCACAAGCAACCGAACACCTTTAGATGCTTGACTCCTGGCTTTCTTCCCATGAAGGCTTCAAAAGGAGTCTTTTCAGTAACAGATGTTGTATAACATTTGTTTTGAATATACACAGCTGTATTCACAGCTTCTGCCTAGAAGATTACTGGCATTTCTTTCTCTATCAGCATGGACCTTGCCATTTCACAAATTGTTTTGTTTCTCCTCTCTGCAACTCTATTCTGTTGAGGATAGTATGCAACTGTCAGCTGCCTCTCCATTCCTTGTTTTACACAGAATTCTTCAAACTCCTTTGAAGTATATTCACCACCTCTGTCACTTCTCAACTTCTTTAATTTATATACACTTTGCAGCTCAACAAATGCTTTAAATTTCTTGAACACATTGAGTGCATCAGATTTGTTTCTGAGGAAATATACCCAGCACATTCTTGAGTAATCGTCAATGAATGTGATGAAGTATCTATTCCCTCCCACGGATTCATTCTGCATTGGTCCACACAGATCAGTGTGGATTAATTCCAGTGGATAGCTTGCTCTCTACGCTTGTTCTTTATCGAATTTCTCCCTGTGATGTTTGCCCGATGCACAGCCTGCACATACATCTTCTACTTCTGTCAGAACAGGAAGTCCACATACCATCTCTTTCTGCTACATCTTCTTCATGCTAGCAAAGTTCAAGTGTCCCAGTCTTCTATGCCATATCTAGGAATCCTCAGTCACTGAAGCTTTCCTTACTATAGGTGTGATGGATTCAAGTGAAAGTGGGAAGCATCGATTTCCTCCCATAATCACTATTGTTATAACATTGTTGAGGCTTTCATCATCAAATATTACTGCTTTGTTACCTCCAAACAGAATGTAATAACCATGCTCCATCATCTGCCCTACACTTAATAGATTTTCATCCAATCCGGGAACAAGTAGTACCTCTTTTATGTATCTTTTCCCATGCTGAGTTTCCACAACCAATGTGCCTTTTCCAGTTGCTTGCAAAAGGTCTCCTGAGCCCATCTTTACTTTGCAGGTTACTATTCTATCGATGTTGATTAGTTCAGATTCTTGAGAGGTCATGTGGTTGTTGTAGGCACTATCCACAAACCATACCTTTCTATCTTGCAGACTTGCAGAATGACAAGCATAGAACATGGTTCCAGTGGTAACTCTCTCTTCTTTGGCATAATTTGCTAGATGTTTGTGACTGTGACTCTCACAATCTTTTGCAATATGGCCAAACCGATTGCATCTTCCATATCTTGATTTTTCTTTGTTTCTGCATAATCCAAAGTGTTGCTTCTGGTAGACTTGACACTGTGGCTTTACACTTACTTGACTACTTCCCTAAGCAGTGTTGTTCCAACTTGAATTGTTGTAGTTGTTTAAGTTTCTGTTTGGAAGTGAATTTGGTCCCCTCCTGTCTTGTGATTGCCATTTTTTAGAAGGTCTGCCTTGGAAACCCTTGTGTGAGCTGTAGGCTTGATTGTTTCCAATCTTTAAACTGCTAAAGGCTTGATTGTTTCCAATCTTTAAACTGCTAAAGGCTTTCTCTGTTCCTGTTAGTTTATCCTTTTCATCATGTAGATCCTCCCTTTTATTATAGACTTTAACAGAAGCGATGACTTCTTCTGCTCTCAGAACATCAAGATCTCGTGTCTTCTCAATGATTGACACAATGGATTTATATCTTCTGCTTAGACTCATTAGCAGTTTTTGCACAATTCTGTTTTCTGATACATCTTCCCCTAATGATTTCAGTTTATTCACAGTTGCAAAGAATTTAGCTAGATATTCATCTAAGCTTTCACCTTCTGCCATTCTCATGTATTCAAAGTCTACTCTAACTGCTTGAAGTTTCACAGCTCTCACCTTTTTATCTCCTCTGAATTCTCTGCTCAAATGTCCCAAGCTCCTTTTGTAGTCTTTTCATTTCTTATATGTGGGAAGAGGTCGTCTGTTAATGCTCCTTGTATGAGGCTTAATGCCTTTGCATTCTTGATTTTGTCTTCTCTGGATGTAGTGGATGCATGCAATGTAGTTTGCTCAGCTTCACTCTCTTCATCGCCTGATCCAGTTGCAACCCCAGGTGATTTATGAGATTGTATTCCAACTTCTATTACTTCCCATAGATCGAATGCTATGAGGATTGTCTCCATTTTTACAGCCCAAAAATCATAGTTTGTGCCATTGAACTGTGGAGTTCTTAGATCTCCTCCAGCAGAGCTTGATCCTACCATTTTTGAGTAATTAACAATTTAATCAATCTGTTTTTAACAGTTTACGCCTCTTAGGAATCAGTTTGTGAGCTCTGATACCATATTTGTTTTCTAAAGGTGTAGAGAAGAAAACTATATTTAAGTTTGCAGAGAAGATTGAGAATAAAATTCTTGTATATTTCACTATTTTCTTAATGCAGCAAACTCTGCATTTATATACATTGCATGTAACTGATTCCATCATTTTAGGAGCCGAAATCCTCTCATCCATCCATTAATGGAGGGTCACGATCCTTACACATGTATAAAACGGTTTGTAACAGTAAAAACAACTATAATTGCCACAACAGTTTTAACTGCCTTCTTAACCAACAGAACAAAATTTCTTCTATTTCTTCATCCTTCTTCCTTCAGTCTGCGTAGTCTTCTATCACAAGTAATTAGCTTAACTTTCAACAGTTCATGAATGAGACCTTCCATGGCTAGAAAGATCTACCGGTTCCTTTTGTTTTGCTTCTGTGCCTCTCACGTTTTGGCAGCAGACACACTGTACCAAGGTGGTGATTCCCTCAATTCTTCCAATACTCTAGTTTCCAAAAATGGGTTCTTCACTTTAGGATTCACAAGACTTGGCTCTGCTGAGTCGAATGCTAGCTACTTGGGAATATGGTACAACAATGACACAATCCACCCTTTTTGGCTAGCCAACAGAGACAAACCCATAGAAGACACTTCAGGGGTTCTTGCAATAGATGGATCAGGAAATATGAAACTCACCTACTCTGGAGGTCATCCTGTTGAGTTCTATTCAAGTCAATCTTCTACAACCAATATAACTGCTGTTTTAGAAGATTCAGGCAATTTTGTTCTCTTAGATGAAAATTCTGGCAGCCAGCAGGTCTTATGGCAAAGCTTTGACTTTCCTACTGATACATTCTTGCCTGGAATGAAGATAGGGATCAACCATAGAACTGGCCAAACCTGGTCCCTCATGTCGTGGTTGAGCGACTTAGTACCCACTCCCGCTGGTGCTTTCACTTTTGAATGGGATACTGATGGAAAGGAGTTGGTCATCAAGCGGCGCGGTGTAATTTATTGGACCAGTGGACCATTGAAGGCCAATACTAGTTTCGAAATTCGTTCTCTGGATCAAAGTTATGTAATACTTTCTAACGCAGACGAGGATTACTTTATGTTCACAGTATCTGGGAATCAATTTACTGCTCTGGGTCAAAGGAATTTTTCAATGTGGCAGTTGAGATCTGATGGGAGCATGACAGATCAAATTACTGGACGATTATATGGGGGCACTGCATGTAAAGGAAGTAACACAGATGTTGGTTGCGAGACGTGGTCAGGACCGGCATGCAGGAGCAATAGGAACAGTTTTGAATTGAGATCAGGTTTCTTTGTTAACACAGTTCCTAGGGTGTACGACGATAATTCTAGTCTTAGCATTAGTGATTGCAAGGACATCTGCTGGAAAGATTGTCTATGTGTTGGTGTTAGTACCATAGGCAATAATGCCAACAATACTGGATGCACGTTTTATTATGGAAGCTTTACACCAGATCCGAGTGGAGATGCAATGCAATACCACATCATTGTTCAAGACTCTTCAGGTTAGCTGTTCTTTCGTTTTCTGGTTATCAATATATAACCCAACAATGTAATTAATTTTAAATAAATTCCCATTGGATGTAGGGAAAAGGAAAAGCAATTGGATATGGATTATTTTAGCTCCTTTGGGATTTGTTGCATTGATGGGGCTCGCGGGACTCTTGTGGTATCTGAGAAGGAGAAGACTTAGAGGTAACATTTTCTAAATAACAAACAAATTTACTGATTTTAAGACTAGTTGAATTCCGGGATTAGCTTACTTTATCATATCAATCTGAGCAGAGAAGTATCTCAATGAGTTGCTGACATTGGATTCAACGAACGATACGCTTGAACTCGAAAATGACGGAAACAAAGGCCATAATTTAAAGGTATATAGTGCAGCAACAATTATGGCTGCTACAAATTCCTTTTCTGCAGACAATAAACTTGGACAAGGTGGTTTTGGACCAGTTTACAAGGTAGTTTGTTTAAAATTACTTCAAGAAAAGGATTGAAGAACTTATTAACTTTATATCTCAGACCAAGTATTGAATTCAGAGCTGTTTTACTTCAGGGGAAATTCCCGGATGGGCGAGAGATAGCGGTAAAAAGACTGTCTAGAAGTTCAGGACAAGGGCTGGTGGAATTCAAAAACGAGCTTATACTCATAGCTAAATTGCAACACATGAATCTTGTCAGACTCCTAGGCTGCTGCATTCAAGGGGAAGAGAAAATGTTAGTGTACGAATACATGCCTAATAAAAGCTTGGATACATTTATATTTGGTAAGTTAATTATGCCATCATACTATAAAGTGAATGGATCTCTGTTCTTGCAAGGTTTTGGACTCAGCTGAATAACATTGCTGGAATATATTCACTGTTATGTTTTAAATGCAGATCAATCAAAAAGGGAGCTCATAGACTGGAAGAAGCGATTTGAAATCATTGAAGGGATAGCTCAAGGGCTCCTTTACCTTCATAAGTATTCAAGATTGAGGATAATTCATAGAGATTTGAAGGCTGGCAACATACTACTTGATGAAAATCTGAACCCCAAAATTTCTGATTTTGGCATGGCAAGAATTTTCAAGATCAATGATTTACAAGGAAATACAAACCAAATTGTTGGGACGCGGTGCGTATACATTTATAGTTCTATGATTCATTACTCTTCAAGTGCTTAAAAATAACATAACATTCAGTTTTTCCATCCAGTGGATATATGTCCCCTGAGTATGTCATGGAGGGCATCTTCTCTGTGAAATCCGATGTCTTCAGTTTTGGAGTTCTACTGCTGGAAATTGTGAGTGGTAGAAGAATCCATGGCCTCCTTGAAATAGACGGCCGCCCTCTCAATCTTGTGGGATATGTAAGTTCATTTCAAGCAACCTCATAAATGATAACATTTCTAGCTGCATAAGCTTAATTTTAACATTAAACGTACACTTGATTCAGGTATGGGAGCTATGGAAAGCAGGTAGCCCATTTGAGCTGGTGGATCCAATACTAAGAGAATCTTGCTCTGAAGACCAAGTCTTGAGATGCATTCATGTGGGCTTGCTATGTGTAGAAGACAATGCAGTGGATAGGCCGATGATGTCAGATGTTATATCAATGCTAACAAGCGAAGCACAATTACCTCTTCCCAAACAGCCTGCATTTTCCAGTGCAAGAAGTATTGTGGAAGAAAATCCAGCAGAGATTGGTTCCATAAATTATGTATCTCTGTCAACCATGGATGCGAGATAGAGGTTGATTAGAGCGTTAGATGGTTTATTTCTCCTCACATTTTGTATGTCATTCTCCATCAGTATTTTGCTTTTCAATGCTTAGTATTTTTTGGTTGCATAGAAGTTTTTAACAAGGTTGTATTTTATATTAATATATGTACCATTATTCGTTATGATATCCAATAAAATAATGAAGAGATTAGCTTTATATATATATTTATATTTGATGATGTATAAAATCTAAGATATGTAAATAAAAGTTTATTTATATAATGGTTATTGGATTGTTTAATTATATGAGTATATAAGTTTTTTTTATTTACATTTAGGAGTTGTTTTTAGTGTGAAAAACATGTTAAAGAATTTTGTATATTCAGTTTTTTTTTAATTATGTTTTCATGTTTCGGATTGGATGCTTATTCTTATCATTTATTTATTTTTATTGTAATTTTAAAATTTATTATTTTTATTTTGGATATTTTTGTATTGTTTTTTTTTTGTGTGATTTTAACCGCACGGTTTTCTCATACATGGTGCTTTTGATCTTATAACCAAGGTCATAGTTTAAAAAGTTAACAGTAATTGATTTTTTTGTCTTTTTTTTTTATTTGTTTTTCTATGAAAATTATTCTATTTTCATTTAATTTTTACTTTGTTAACAAATAAGATCATTGAGATGTTTTTGGAGTAATGTGAAGATATATTTTCATAATAATAGCAAATGTTTATCTTTTGCATTGAATCTTTATTTTTTTTCCGCTTAATTGCAACAATAACATGGAAAACTCCAAATTAATTGCAAAATGGTTCTTTAAAATTTTAAAAATAATTAAAATTAAAATAAGATGTATTTGACAAAACACAAAAATAAATAAATAAATAAATATTATAAAAAATAGTTTATGACATATTTGCTAAACACACCCTTGGCTAAAAAATGCATACAAAAAACTTATCTTGAGATTTTGTTTGCCAAACTCATCTTAAGATCCAAAAAAAACATTTTTTGTTTGGTAAATTTCTATTAGGCCAAGGGTATTAATTTTTGAACAACTAATTAATATTTTATTTATTTTCAGATTCACAAACATTGAGGCCGCTTGAGAAATATCGAATATCTTGTTGTATGTTCGTTCAACTATTTTATTTATTGAATTGAAATGATGATTTCTTTTTTAATTTTTAGGAGACATATAACAGCCGGTTGAGAGAGAGATATGGGGACGATCTTTCGGCCCACCCGGAGTTCAATCTGGATTTGTGGATGGAGGCATGATCATTTGGTGGACCCAATAAAAATTGGGTGTACGGGCTCTCCAACACTATGGCCGAGAACTTATGGGCGGTCCGTAGTGTCTCAACCGTTAGGAGCTCTCAATCGGTATCGAGCACCCAATCTTAGGAGTTTGCGGCCTTGCAGTAACACACGGCTCATCTCATCGAAAAATACGACCAACTCTCGGTGGATTATGAACAACTCCGCCAAATAATCATGGACTTGAGATCACAGATGGGTGGTACGTATGTGCCCCTTTTTTTGCCGTATAGTTCCGAAAACGACCAGCCTCCTCCTCCTTCTCATCCATCTCCGTCATTGTTCTAGTTCAATTTTCTTTTGGAAACACTTGAAAATTGTAATGAATATTTGGATGAATATTATTTAACTTTATTTTTATATTTTTAATGTTTTATATAATTTTATTTGCTTAATTGGTTTTTTTTACTATTATTCTATAAAATTTTATATTATTTATTCTACACAATTTTATTTTTTAAATAATTTTTAAATTTGAACCAACAGATTTACAAACGAACTTAGTTCATTGGTATTTTACAGAAAGTTGCAAAATATTTACTGCATATACCATAATCATCGACGACCCTATAGACAGACATAGTCTATCGATATTTTACAGCGAGTTAAAAAATAATTATTGCATATGCCACAATCACCGACGACCGTACAGACGGAAATAGTTTGTTAGTATTTTATAGAGAGTTGAAAAATATTCACTGTATATGCCACAATCACCGACGAACTAATTCCGTCTAGGGGTAAGCAAAAAAACCGAGAAACCGATTAAACCGAGAAAACCGAGAAAAAAATAACTAAAAACATCGAACTCTAAAAAAAAAATCGATAAAAATTTTTGAAAAATTTTTCAATTCGGTTCGGTTTTAGAAACTAGAAAAACCCGAACCAAACCGAACTGGTTCAGTTAAGGGGGTACTAAAAAAAAATGTGTTCTTATTCTTAACCCTAGCCTTCCAGACTCCAGTCGTTCTTCTCCTTGCTCCTAAGCCGCTCCCTCAACCCTCAGTCCCTCACAATTCACACTTTCACTAACAAATCTGTAACGAAATCAAGTTAATCCATCTTCATCCACAGCCATAGCCAGCCACATCCCTCTCCCACACCCTCTTTATCTTTAAACTAGTCAGTCAGCCACATCCCTCTCTCACACTCGACCTTGGATTGTATGACACACACCACACTGGCACACCGAACCTCCAGAGTCCAACTCCAGATCTAGCAAACCAGTATGTCTTTGTGTCTTCTCTAACTTCCCCATTCACTTTCTGTATTCTCTAACAGCTCACATACCCAAGGGCGGAAGGAAGGGGGGGCAAGCAGGGGCCCGGGCCCCCACTCTCCATCCATCCATCCATGCATATATATACATATATATATATATAGACACACACACATACATACATACATATAAAAGTGTGGAGGAGGTTTTTTATTCTATAAATGTGAGTTTTTTTTACCATAATTAAGTGTGATTTTTCAATTTGATTTTTTTTTTTTTGAATTAAGTTGCGTAACCCTAATATAAATACTGTAAATATAAAATCATTACTTTGTGTAATAAATTTTGCAGCCGGTCAAAAACAAAAATATAAATATAAATCACAAGTAAAAGTTTTTAACGAAAATATTGAAGCAGCGCCATCAATTAATTTATTTTTCATCAAATAAAACAAGGTAACTTAATTTTAAAATCTATTTTTATTTTATTTTGAGATATTTGTTAATAATTTGATAAGTGTTTTTTTTTATAATTCTACTATTTTCTCTTTATTTTTTTCTTAGATCTGTTAGTTTTACCAATTGTTTTTTGAATTCTTGTTATAATGCTCTCTTTTTTCTAATTAATTATATATATTTTATTGGTTTGTTTTAATTATACTTGGATTTTTTTATGTTTTGTTTTTAGCAGAGTCATCCAAATTATAGGTTGAACCACGAACAAAATAAGAAGAATTTGATTTTTTTAAAAAAACAAATTATTGATAACTTGCAACCTAGTGAACCAACTCCAATGTATAATGTTAAAGTTATAGTTGAGTAACTCCAATGCACTTCAGTTTACAAAAAACCCGTGTTGATTAGTGAGAATCATTCTTTATTGTTTTTTTGCTTTATTTCAAAGTTTATCGAACATAAATAATACTTCGCTTTAGGTGATGTTTCTTATATACTTTGTATGTTTATGTTTGTTAGTTATAAAGACTAACAACATTAAAGTGATGAATATATTATGAAGATGAAATTAACTTCGTTGCTTTTGACTCAATTTGATATTGCTACGAACTTTTTACTTTATACAAAGATCATTATATATTTGTAGTAAGTTATTTGAATAAAACTAAATTATACATGTTTTTTTTACAACTCATGTATAATAAATTAAAATAAATATTATATTTTATTATATTAATTATGGCCTCCCCTAACAAATAATCCTAGCTCCGCCCCTGCACATACCACTCTGTCTCTGTGTCTTCTCTCAGTCTTCAAGATGAGAGCAAAGGCATTGCCATTCTTGATATTATTTCTCAGTGTTACTCACTGTATCTCCCATGCAGCAGAACTCAATGGACCTTCAAAGCAGCCAGAGACCATTAGTTTCGGAACAGCCGGAGGGCTGAGACAGGGCTTCCCTAAGTGGTTTGTCTTTGGAACTGCTACTTCTGCTCATCAAGTTGAAGGCATGGCTGACAAGGATGGTCGTGGGCCTAGCATTTAGGATGCCTTTGTCAAAATTCCTGGTAATAATTAATATGTTACGGTGTTTGGTTGCTTCATTAAAAAAAATTAAAGTTTTTCTTTAATGACAATGATGTTTTTGTTGGCTTAATGCAACAGCTAGTGATAAAAGTTAAAAACTTAATATTGAGGCCTTAGAGTATTTTGTTTTGGTAATAATATGAAATGAAAAAGTTGAACTTCGATGCATACCGGTTCTCGATTTCATGGTCCAGGATTTTCCCTGGTAATTGTTTCATCTGCAGTTTCTATTAAATTCAAATTTTGTTTGTGAGTTTGTATCGTTGGCTTTCCTAGCCTTCTTTGACTTCTTTGATGCAGATGGAGCTGGAAAAGTGAATTGGAACGGAGCTGGTAATAGGTTGATCGATTACATGATCGAAAGAGGTATGTTTTTCTATGAAATTTTAAATGAGATGTATGTTGATTGCCAACTAATTGCTTTCACATTTATCAAGATATAGGGATATAATTTATGTCCATGAATATTTTGTAGGCATTACTCCATATGCGAATCTTTATCACTATGATCTTCCGCATTATTTAGTACAGGTGGTCGTGTACTTGATTAATTCCGGCAACTGTTCAAGCTCATTTGTTGTCAAAATTAGTTGCTTCATGGATCAATTCCAACTAATATTAGAAGCTTGATAAATATCTTGAAACCTACAAAAACCTTGAGTCAGGTAATATTTTTTATAAACATGCATCTTTTATTGTGATTTATTAATTAAATCGTTTGCAATCATCTAAAATGTCTAATTTTTTATTTTATAGAATTTGGTGGAAAGTTACATCTAGTAACGGATAATAATTAGTTCAAAAGTTACTTTGATGGCAAAATACTACTTTTTATTTTTACATATTCTAATTTATTTTATCATGTTATAATTTTAGATCTTGATTTCTAGGTTTTGATGTCAATGGTATTAAGGAATCAAAGTGCAATGTTCTTGTCATCTTGATGTGCTTTTCGATTGGGATGATGTGCACAATGAAGATTTATATTTTTTGCATGAAGTGTTTTATTTTTTATGGTAAGGTTATTTGTTGTTTTTTTTTAAGCCCTTTTGAAGGCAATGCCTTGTAATTTAATTTTTAACTTGGTGTGTGTTCTTTAAACTTTGATGCAGGAGGAGTACAAAACACAAATATTAGAAAGACTTGAAACATATTGAACACAATATTAACACTGATAATTTAATATAAATGAATATTCAATGACAAAAATATTAAATATATTATAGAATCTTGTAACAGAATTAAATAATATTAACATTAATTATAAGCCTATCAAATAGCCCATAAAAAACCCATTAGAAAAATAAAAAAAAAAATTCCCAAAACAAATCCAGGTTTTTCGGTTTTTCTGTTACAAAAACCATACCAAAACCAACATTTTACATTAACCTTACCCATCACCTACATCATTTCCTACTGCTCAAAGTAAAAAAAAAAGAAAAAGATATTTCATTTGCAAATCCTAGGAAGTCTCATACGATTTAAAGCAAAGCATGCTCCCTACATCATCATCTTGACAAATGGCAGAGATGCATGCAAGAACATGCAAAAACCAACTTTACAGTGGAAAGCTTGAAAAGGAACAAAAAGAGAAGAAGGAAAAACTACCTAGGGCAGCTGAGAGGGAGGTTTCTGGTTTGAATGGATAACTTGAGATCAGCTTGATACCCTCGCTAAACTCACGAGACTGGAAATAATGTATGTTTTCTGCTTTGTAATGACAACACTTTGTTTTTCTCCTTGTTACTAACACTGAACTTCTCTTTGGTCCCGACTATACGTCTGAAGTGCCCTCCCCGTAAGTGAAGTTAAATATATATATATGGCGAGAAGTGTTTAGGGGGAACTAACAATGGCTGCTGTGGTGTGCACTGGTGTTCAGTGATCTGGAGTGGGTGATGCAGGATGTAAAGGTTTTCCAAAACTAGGAACTAGGGCTTGAAATAAGTAACGACAGTGTGGTTATCGCCCCTCCTTTCCAGGCTCTTGCTTTTTTGTGTCACAGCTTAATTATCCTCCCCCACTTTGGTTAATATTTGGTGGGAGTTTTATAGAACAATATTGCGAAAAATCTAGAGGCCATGAGCTGGGTGCATCTCATCCCTTGATAGAAAAAAACAGATCATAATCATTCATTGAGGCTACGGATCAGCCTTTGCATATATTGTAAGAGAGCTCGCAAGGGAGGAGGACACCAGTTGTTTCTGTTATTTTTGGTAGATATAGCTGGTTGGGTATGTGTTTTGTTGTCTATTGAGAGAGGCTTAGGGGGAAGGAAATGAATTCTGATGGTTGGATGACGGTGAAACAGTTCTTGAAAGGTCACAATTCAACCACGCTTTTCGGGTTTTTTTCCGGGAACGATGATTAACAGTGGTTAAATAACATGTTGTTCGGCCTTAATTTTTTTTCTTAATCTTAGATTTTTAAAAAACAAATCGTTATACTTAAATGGAACGGTGCTGTTTTGGCAACTCTAGGTTAATTTAGTTTAAATCCTTCTTTTTTTATTGCAGCTCTTAAATTTTTGGATTTTTGCAATTAAGCCCTTAATTGATCTAGAATTATAGGAATTATTTTAATTGCATCCCTAGGATGTTTCACTCAGATCCTCCAAATTTTGTACCTTTTTCTATATAGTCCATGGTGTTGGATATTTTCAATTTCATCATCAATTGGCCATCCAGACTTCTAATTTCATCCAATTAAGCCTTTTAAACCAATTAGGCTCTCAAGAGTTCAACTAGATCCTTTATCTTTTAAATATTGCAAATTAAATCGAATTAGGCCTCCAAACTTAATTTTCTTTCAATTAAATCATTAAATAACTCAAATAAACTCATTACAAGTGTAATTAAGCCTTCTAACTTAATTAATTCTTCCGATTTTGGTCAAATTGATTTTCAAACTTAATTTTGCTTAATCAAGTTCTTAATTAAGTCAATTATACTGATTAAAATTTTATTAATATTAATATATAAAAACAAAAAACAAATTCCTTCTTTAAAAAATGCATTTATGTTTTAAATTGCATATGGCTAATTATATCCAAAAAAATCATGTTTCCATTCTAATACAAAAAATAAAAAATAAAATACATTGCATGATTTAACAATTTACTACAAGATTTTACAGTTTTACCAACGAAAATATTCCAAGCGGGAATTCATAGTTTGTCGGTAATTTTATTACTGACGACATCATCGATGGAAACTGTCCGTCGGCTTTCCTTTCGTCGGTAATACCTCATTCCATTGCTAAAGTGGTCGGTAAAAAAAAACATTGCCAATGGTTTTACAGATGGAAATTGCATGCAAAAAAAAAAATTCCCGCTTGAAATATACCGATGAATTCATTCCGTCATATGCAATACCGACAGACTATTTCCATCGGTGATTGTGAAATGTGCAGAAAGTTACTGTGAAATGCCAATGAATTTATTCCATCTGTAACTTCGTCACTAAGATCCCTGCTCCATATCAAATGCCGACGGATACATTCTGTCTATAAAACCCTTTGTAAGTATTTTTTATATATTTTTTTATTTGTATAATTTTAAATATATAGAGTTCAACTTTTGAAAAAACTAGCCCAGTCATGACCAACAGACTTAGCCGATTCAAAATCCAGAGGGAGTTTTTATTTTCAGCAAAATATTTTAGAAATTAGATTTAAGTATTTTTTTTTTAGATCAATCTAGATTTGATTAAGCTATTGGATATTTGGGTTTATAATTAAGATCTAGATCTTGGTTGTTTGTGTTTTAAAAATATTTTATGAAAAATTAATTATTTTATTTTAAATTAATTATTTAATGTTTTCATATTATTTTGATATGATTAAATTTCTAATGATATTATTAGAGGTTTATATGTGGTTAATATATTATTAAACTTATTTAAATCAATAACTAAGAATCTTAAGTTTTTATTAAAAAAAAAACATTTCCGTTCTTTTAATATCTTTTCTATTATGAAAAAAAAAACACATGGCATAATCTAGTCGGTTATTAAGCTGCGAGGCGAGCATTTTTTGATTGCTAGTGGATCATTGAGGAGCAATGACAGTTTCGAAAATGTTGACTAGACTTTTAAACAGGTAAATAGTAAACCTAACCAAAAAAAAAAAAAAACATCTTTCAAGATTATAAAATTATTTATTTTTATGTTTTAAATTTTTTTAAAAAAATTATTTATTTTTCTTCTTCAAATTAATATTTTTCTGATATTTTAAAATTATTTTTATGTGCTGATATCAAAAATAATTTAAAAAAATAAAAAAATTATTATTTATATACATTTTCAAATAAAAAATACTTTGAAAAACAACTATAATCATAATTATGATATGTTTGAGAGTGTATTAATAGTTATAGTTTAAAATATTTTTTATTTGAAAATTTATAAAATAATATTTTTTTAATTTTTAAAAATTATTTTTAATATCAACCAATCAAAATAATCTAAAAATCTAAAAATTAATTTTAAATAAAAAAAATTAATTTTTTATAAAATACGGATTCAATCACCGGTCATTGTATTTTGTGTTCTATTAATAAATCCCATTATCAGCTCTGAAAAAGTTTTTTAAAAATAATAATGTTATATATTTTTCAATAATTTTGATGGTCCATGTTTAAAATAAAATAAATAAAAGTATTTCAATATCTTTAAAAATGCCAAACAATTATTTGACCGATGTTATATCGCGATCTAGATGGCTACCATTGTGCCGGTGTTTCTAGGGGTCCACTGGAAAACTGCGGTGCCGGAAATATTGAATAAACTGCGCGCCTTCCGTTTTCAAAGAGGCAACAACCTATAAAATGTCGTCGGCAGGCAGGCAAGGAAGGTTTTAGTTCTTTTGAAGTTTTGAAGAGATCATGTGCTTGCATGGACACGTGGTGCTGTAGAAGAAAATTGCCTGCCATGGACATGCTTTGCACCGCACAAATCGTGTCTATAATGCATATTCACCCTTTTTTTCTACGATTATTATGCGTGTATACAGTTGTTTGGTGATCGATTGATCATCGTCCCGTATCAAGGGCAGAGACTTCTTTTTGGTGTCAGGGACTGGAGGTAAATATCACTCGGTTTTTTTTATCATTTTGCAATTGATTATTTTCTTCTAATTAGCGCTCGCCATTGATTGAATCGAACACGGGATTTATAGAAAGGTTTTATTTTTAAAACATGTTTGTTTTTTATGTTTTAAAATTATTTAAAAAAAACTATTTTATTTATTTAATTTAGATTAATATTTTTTAGTGTTTTTTTTTATTATTTTGATATTATAATATAAAAATATTTTTAAAATAAAAATACTTAAATAATTATCATCACATCCATAAACACTGATAAATGCATTTATGCTTTTTTACGGGACAGTGAATTTTTTTTTTCTATATGAGAAAAAGAAGGAAAATAAATGAAACGAGAGGATTGGAAAAACCTTGTCTGCCCCTGTCGTTGTGTGAAAAGATTTTTTATGTCCAATTTCAATTGATCTTGAATCTTTAAACACAACAAACAAATACTGTCCTGTTCAAACCAGGAAGGAAAAAAAAACATGATTAACGCGTTCCCTCTGTTGACCATTTAACAACAAAACCATTTCTTGTTTGCCTTCTTTTCTTTATTATTTTTTATTTTTCTTATGAATTAGGAAAGAGAAAAGTCCAAATCTATTTCAATGATTTACGAACCGGCAAGTCAAAATTGATGGCTACATTTTTTATTTCATTTTAGGTAGATCATGACACATAGCTCATCATCTACTAAATGCTTCTTACTTTTTTCTTCCTTGTTCATGAATGTCACCTTCCATGGCTAGAAGGATCTACCGGTTCCTTTTGTTTTGCTTCTATGCCTCTCACGTTTTGTCAGCAGACACACTGTACCAAGGTGGTGATTCCCTCAATTCTTCCAGTACTCTAGTTTCCAAAAATGGGCTCTTCACTTTAGGATTCACAAGACTCGGCTCTGCCGAGTCGAATACTAGCTACTTGGGAATATGGTACAACAATGACAGAAGCCACCCTTTTTGGCTAGCCAACAGAGGCAAACCCATAGCAGACAATTCAGGGGTTCTTGCAATAGATGGATCCGGAAATATGAAACTCACCTACTCTGGAGGTGATCCTGTTGAGTTCTATTCAAGTCAATCTTCTCCAACCAATATAACAGCCATTTTAGAAGATTCAGGCAATTTTGTCCTCAAAGATGAAAATTCTGGCAGCCAACAGGTCTTATGGCAAAGCTTTGACTTTCCTACTGACACATTCCTGCCTGGAATGAAGTTAGGCATCAACCATAGAACTGGCGAAACCTGGTCCCTCATGTCTTGGTTGAGCGACTTAGTACCCACTCCCGCTGGTGCTTTCACTTTTGAATGGGATACTAATGGAACGGAGCTGGTCATTAAGCGGCGAGATGTAATTTATTGGACTAGTGGACCATTGAGGAGCAATACTAGTTTCGAAAACTTTTTTCTGAATGCAGGGGATCTTAATTTCAGTTTTATTAATGATTCTAACGCAGACGAGGATTACTTTATGTTCACAGTTTCTGCAAATCAATTTACTCCTCAGGGTCAAAGGAATTTTTCAATGTGGCAGTTGAGATATGATGGGAGCATAGCAGATCGAAGTACTGGACGAGTATATGGGGGCTCAACATGTAGAGGAAATAACACAGATGCTGGTTGCGAGAGGTGGTCAGGACCGGCATGCAGGAGCAATAGGAACAGTTTTGAATTGAGATCAGGTTCCTTTGTTAACACAGTTCCTAGGAAGGACGACTATAATTCTAGTCTTAGCATTAGTGATTGCATGGACATCTGCTGGAAAGATTGTCAATGTGTTGGCGTTAGTACCAAGGCAATAATGCCAACAATACTGGATGCACGTTTTATTATGGAAGCTTTACACCAGACCCGAGTGGAAGATCAGTTCAATACCACATCATTGTTCAAGAGGAACATTTTCAACGTCACGACACTGCAGGTTAGTTCTCCTTTCGTTTGATGGTTACCATTTTTAAGCCCAACAAAGCAATTCATCTTAAATAAATTGCCATGGATGTAGTAGGGAAGGGGAATTGGGTATTGATTGTTTTAGCTTTTGTGGGATTTGTTTCAACGATGGGGCTCGCGGGACTCTTGTGGTATCTGAGAAGGAGAAGACTTAGAGGTAACATTTTCTAAATAACAAACAAATTTACTGATTTGTTCTTATTTTTTTGCTTTCATAAGCATTGAGACTTGTTGAATTCCGGGATTAGCTTACTTTATCATATCAATCTGAGCAGAGAAGGATCTCAATGAGTTGCTGACATTGGATTCAACGAACGATACGCTTGAACTCGAAAATGACGGAAACAAGGGCCATAATTTAAAGGTATATAGTGCAGCAACAATTATGGCTGCACAAATTCCTTTTCTGCAGACAATAAACTTGGGCAAGGTGGCTTTGGACCAGTTTACAAGGTAGTCTTCAAAAATTTCTTCAGAAAAGGATTGAAGAACTTATTAACTTTATATCTCAGGCCAAGTATTGAGTTGAGAGCTGTTTTACTTCAGGGGACATTGCCGGATGGGCGAGAGATAGCTAAAAAGACTGTCTAGAAGTTCAGGACAAGGGCTGGTGGAATTCAAAAACGAGCTTATACTCATAGCTAAATTGCAACACATGAATCTTGTCAGGCTCCTAGGCTGCTGCATTCAAGGGGAAGAGAAAATGTTACTGTACGAATACATGCCAAATAAAAGCTTGGATACATTTATATTTGGTAAGTTAATTATGCCATCATACTATAAAGTGAATGGATCTCTGTTCTTGAAAGGTTGTGGACTTGGATGAATAACATTGCTGGGATATTTACTGTTATGTTTTAAATGCAGATCAATCAAAAAGGGAGCTCATAGACTGGAAGAAGCGATTTGAAATCATTGAAGGGATAGCTCAAGGGCTACTTTACCTTCATAAGTACTCGAGATTGAGGATAATTCACCGAGATTTGAAGGCTGGTAACATACTACTTGATGAAAATCTGAACCCCAAAATTTCTGATTTTGACATGGCAAGAATTTTCAAGATCAATGATTTAGAAGGAAATACAAACCAAATTGTTGGGACGCGGTAAGTATAGATGTACAGTTCTATGTGTCATTACTCTCTTAAGTGCTTCAATGTAACATAACATTCACTTTGTCCATACAGTGGTATATGTCCCCTGAGTATGTCATGGAGGGCATTTTCTCTGTGAAATCTGATGTCTTCAGTTTTGGAGTTCTACTGCTGGAAATTGTGAGTGGTAGAAGGATCCAAGGCCTCCTTGAAATAGACGGCCACCCTCTCAATCTTGTGGGATATGTAAGTTCATTTCAAGCAACCTCATAATGATAACATTGCTAGCTGCATAAGCTTTTAATTTTAACATTAAACGTAAACTTGGTTCAGACATGGGAGCTATGGAAAGCAGGTAGCCCATTTGAGCTGGTGGACCAATACTAAGAGAATCTTGCTCCAAAGACCAAGTCTTGAGATGCATTCATGTGGGCTTGCTATGTGTAGAAGACAATGCAGTGGATAGGCCGATTATGTCAGATGTTATATCAATGCTAACAAGTGAAGCACAATTACCACTTCCCAAACAGCCTGCATTTTCCAGTGCAAGAAGTGTTATGGAAGGAAAGAGCTCAGCAAGCCTGCAGAGACTGGTTCCATAAATTATGTTTCTATGTCAACAATGGATGCGAGATAGAGGTTTATTCCTCCTCAAATTTTGTTTGTCATATGTCTTATTGGAGCAGACACATTCTCCATCAGTATTCTTCTTTTTCAATGCTTGGTCTTTTTGGTGCTCTCAAAATTTAAGTTTCATTCGGAATATGCATAGAAATTCTTAACAAGGTGGTATTTTATATTATATGTACCATTATTTGCTATGATATCTAATAAAATAACGAAGACAATTAGTGTGCGCACGTGTGTATATACATTTGATGATGTCTCATAATTCAAGATATAAATAGCAAAAAGGTTATTAACAGAATGATTATTGGATTGTTTAATTATTAAGCTAGCGTTAAAAGGGCTTTTTTTTATTTTCAACTTGGTTTTTGGTTATAATCAAGTGAAAAGAGGGACAATTTGTTATTCTAATAACTATAAATATTATTTTTTAAAAATAATTGGCGCGTGTGGATGGGAGACCCGTGCCATTTGGGCAACACATGAGACATCTTCTAGTGGCCGAACGGTGGCTTCCCAAGCGGCATTTAAATCATCTCAAATGCTCCTCCATTCCTACATGGCGCGTGTAAAAATCAAACTTTTAGTTTGGCATCGACAACCTTTTCTCTTTTTTCCTTTCTTTTCTCCCCCTCGATTTCTTTGTTTGCCCTTTTAATTTTTCAAAGCAGTAATTTAATTTGGTTTTTCTTCTAATTTTATCCATAATCTTTTATTTTATTTGAAATAATTTATAAAATTAATTGTTTTAATTTCATCCCCTTTCAATTTTTTTAATCTATAATATTTGGTCCCCAATTCTTTTGATTGTTATTTTTGGTTTTTTAATTGTTTTCTTGATATATCTCGTGTTTCAATTCCATCCCTCATTGTTTTATTTCATTTAATTTTCACACCAATTTTAGTCCTCATTCTTTGGATTGCTATTTTTTCTATCATTTTCCTAGTTTAGTTTATTTTTAAATGTTGTCCCCCATTGTTTGATTTTATTTAATTTTTATACCAAATTTGACTCTCATTTTTTTAATTGTTATGTCTGGTTTTTAAACATTGAATGATTATGAATTTTGCTTCGTGAATTTCTCAAGTTAGCCTTCTATAAGGTGACCTGGTATCATGACCCAAGTCAGAGGTTTTGAAGATTAGCTTGATTTAATTTTAGTTTTTTTAAAATTATTTTTTAAAATTTTATCATTCAAGATTAGGTTATTGGGCTTTCAGCTTTGTGATTTTTGTCATTTGTTTTCTATAGAATTATCTCGATCTCATATCCTAAATCACGTATTAGTTGAGTTAACTCTAGTTAACTAGGGTTTTTTTTATATTTTTTAATTGATTTTTTTTTTTTTGTGTTTCATTATTTAGTTTGATTGAGAGTTAAATTCCATTATTTTATTCAATTTCTTTTGTATGGGGTTGTCCTGACCTCACAAATGGATTGTGAATTCAGCATTTTGACTCAAGTCATGTTTTTTTTATCCTTTTTAAAAATGGATTTGTTTTGAATTCGTCCTTCAGCCTTTAATTTGCTGGTAATTGAGCTTCATTTTTTCCCTTCTTTAAAATGATATCCAATTCTCATTCAATTTATGATTTAACATAATGCATGCCACCTATCTACTCTCATCTAATTATTCACATACTAAACATAAAAATACTAGCTAAACACATATCATGAATGATACTTGGTATTCTATAAAGATATGATTCTTGACTTTACTTGTCTTTTCTTTTGAATCTTTTTAAATAACTTAATTGTTTTATAAAAAAAAAACTTAATTGAAAATAATTTCTAACTTGGCCATTTCACACATCTATTTTTGCCACCATCTACAATTTCATTTTTCATTTTGAAGAAGAAAATCTGCATTATTTCTCCTTTCTTTTCTTTTGTTTCCAATCGACTATGAAAGAGGAATGAATGGGGTATTTATAGCCCCATTCTTTCTAATTATACATTGGCCCCTATTCTTTACAATTTCAATCACATTCTTTACTTGTCAGTAACTTTAGAGCTAGAGGGGGTATAGATAAGACTACTCTCATGGTACACAATACAATGAGGGTAAAAAAAAGTAATGTTAAAAAAGAAAGTCAAGAGGCCAAAAGTGTGTTTTAAAAAAATAAAAAAAAGTATTATGATTTGGATCATAGACTTCGTTGGGTCAAATAAACTTGTTTTACCTTATAAGATGACAAAACAAATAGGTAACGACATCAAATGAATAAAACTAAGAAAATAAGAGTGCTCATGATTAAAAAAAAAAGTGTTTATTAAAAGGAAAAAAAAAACAACAAAGATAAATTTCAATCTAATCGAGCACGGTAGAAAAAAAGTCAAAAAGAAAAGGAAAAAATGACCTAAGTTGTCGCATGTGTGCAGCATTGCAGCGATCATCCTTTTGAATCAAGACTTTTATGTGAAAAGAAAGAACAAGGAATTCTTATTCTTTATTGGTTAAAAAGATTTGGAATCAGTCATATAGTATTTTGATCACTAAGAATCCTAAATGATTTTTAGAGTTTGGATAAGGAGACTAGTTGTGTAAAGAGAGGATAATATCACCCCTAGTACATCCTAACTAAGATAAGTTATGTTTTTTTATTTGTTTGATTATTACTAAAGCACTATTGCTTCTTTTTTTTTCTAACTGTTGAGTCTGTTTATTGGATAAAACAGATCCACCCCTATAAAGCATGGCTTTACAGGTTAAGCATAACCATTCTAGAGCTGAAATATATTTTTGTATTTGTTTCTTTGAATACTAAGAATACATCTTACGTATAAGTTCATAATATTTAATATTAAAAATAATAAAAAAATATTTTTTGGTGTTTTGAAATTCAGGTCAAGTTCTCATGACTTTAATAAACTTGTTATTATATCTATGATGCATGCAAAATAAAGAGAAAAAAAACTAATTTGTTTTTGTATTTCCAAGAACTACAATGTATTTTTTTATTATTATTATTAGAATGCAAACATGATTTTTTTATATATACTTAGCAATATGCAATTTAAAGCATAAATACATTTTTGAAAGAAGGAGTTTTTTTTGTTTTTATATATTATTATTTTTTGACAAAACATTAACAAGTTTATTTAATACCGGAAATTAAACGCTTTATGTATAAGCTTATAATTTTAAATATTAAATATCAAAGGGTAAAAAAAATAGCATGGACAACCCAAAATTAATTGTAAAATAATTCTTTAAAATTTGAAAAATAATTAAAATTAAAATTAAAATAAGACGTGTTTGACAAAACATAAAAAAATAAATAATAAATAAATGCTATGAAAAATAGGTTATGGCATATTTTCTAAACACACCCTTAGCTAAAAAGTATATACTTAAAACTTGTCTTGAGATAGTGTGAGCTAAACACACCTTAAAGATTTTTTTTTTAAAAAAAAAACATTTTTCCTTTGGTAAATTTCTGTTAGGCCAAACACAGCTTTAAGGTTTTTAAAGATTCAGCATAGCCACTTGGGTTGGTCTCCATGGCCAAGTCCAAAACTAGCACAAGCCTTGTGACTTGTCCGAAGGAAACGAATGGGTGTAAAGAAAACTAAATAGCCCAACCTTCTTTTTCTTTCAAAACAGATTAATTTCGCCCTTCACGTTTTAAGGATCAAAACCAACATTTTACATGAACCGTACCCATCACCTACATCATTTCCTGCTGCTCAATGGAAGAAAAAAAATTATATTTCATTTGCAAATCCTAGGAAGTCTCATAAGATTTAAAGCAAAGCATGCTCCCTACATCATCATCTTGACAAATGGCAGAGATGCAAGCAAGAACATGCAAAAACCAACTTTACAGTGGAAAACTTGAACAGGAACAAAAAGAGAAGGAAAAACTATAAACCTATGGCAGCTGAGAGGGAGGTTTCTGGTTTGAATGGATAACTTGAGACCAGCTTGATACCCTCGCTAAACTCACGAGACTGGAAATAATGTATGTTTTCTGCTTTGTAATGGCAACACTTTGTTTTTCTCCTTGTTACTAACACTGAACTTCTCTTTAGTCCCGACTATACGTCTGAAGTGCCCTCCCCGTGAGTGAAGTTAAATATATATGGCGTGAAGTGTTTAGGGGGAGCTAACAATGGAGGCTGTGGTGTGCACTGGGTTCAGTGATCTGGAGTGGGTGATGGAGGATGTAAAGGTTTTCCAAAACTAGGAACTAGGGCTTGAAATAAGTAACGACAGTGTGGTTATCGGCCCTTGCTTTTTTGTGTCACAGCTTAATTATCCTCCCCACTTTGGTTAATATTTGGTGGGAGTTTTATAGAACAATATTGCGAAAAATCTAGAGGCCATGAGCTGGGTGCTGCTGGGTGATGTAAAAAATAGACACAAGAGGTAGACAAGTTTTGATGGCCCAAAAGTGCATGAACAAGGAATGTTGTGACAGCCATAAATAGGTGTATGTACGGACTGTTTTGATGGCCTAAATGTGCATGAACAAAGGTTGTTGTGACAGTCATGAATGAGTGTGTGTAGGGGTGCATGAACAAGAGCTGTTGTGACAGATATGAATTGATGTGTGTAGGGGCTGTTTTGATGGCCTAAATGTACATGAAAAAAAAATTGTTGTGACAACCATGAAATTTGTGTGCATCTGAGTGGTTTTGATGACCCAAAATGGTACAAGTATGGGCTACCGTGGCAACCATAAACGAGTGAGACAAACATTGGGATGGGCGTTCTTACAAAGAGGTGGTAAACAAGAAACCAGTAAGAAATGTCACATACCAAACAAGTGAGGAAGATCGTGAATGGCTGAGTCGTAGTCTGGTTGGGTTTATTTCAAATGGTATAGATTATGCTAAGACTAAAAATAAGATGTTGATGACCTTGCACAACATGGAAGGCTTTAGGTTCCTAGGGGCGTCAAAAGCAATCCTCACCTTCAAAACACAACAAGATATGCAGCTTTTGGCAGATGAAGAGAAGGAATTTTGGGGACAATATTTTGAAGACTTAAGACCATGGTGCATCACGGATACCTCTGACATCTTCTCCTGGATACTTATCTCTGGTCTCCTCATTGTAGCTTGGAATATGGAATGCATTAAACGACTAGTGAGGGGAGACTGTAAAGTCCTTGGGTATGACTTGACTTCTGTTAGTAAAGGAACTATATCGGGGTTAACAATCTTGGTACGCAAGCCACCCATGGTTTCTATTATTGGAACAGTTGATCTCACGATAGATAAGGAAAAAGTGGAAATTAACATCTCGGAGATTAATTATGAGGCCTGCATGGATTTGACCTCGCTCATTTACTCCATTGGGGTTAATCAAGAGTTTGATTCTGAGCTGGATTGCACTTCATCACCAAGTGATTTAGAGATTGTGGCTACAAAGGAGCAAATGTCTGCAAACAAGAACTCCTCCTCTACGGACCTAGCATATGTCACAGAAGTGATTATGATGCAGTGTTTTAGCAGATGTGAGGCAGAGAAAGAAAGGGATGCACACGGTTTTGAAGCTCAGGTTTATTTCCCAGAAATCCTGGATGATTACATGATTCACAATATGACTGCAAGAGGGAACTGGCAGACATCTACCCCTACGATTTCTAATATTCCTCGTGCAGATAAGGAAAAAAAACAGACAACATGTCTGTCATGGAAGAAGATCAGCAGAGTTGGCCTACATCAAACCTAGCCCGCAGCATGACTCTCAGAAATGGTAAACAACTTGGTACCATTAAATGTTATGAGGGTCACAGGAAGGCAGCCATTTCAACTTATTCAAATAGTAGTGCTGGAAATGAAGACTCAATCGACTCTTGCATCAGAGCTGTCAACCGAAGACTCCAACTATCTCAGCCACCATCAGACCTTCCTACAGCTTGTGATGAGGTTGGGCTATGAAAGATATTGGCCAGAAATTGGGTATTGAAATAGGAACAACTGGAGAGCGTCTGGAAGTCATGATAAAAGAGGCCATTGACGCAGAGCAGGACCATTGGCACAGGTATGTCCAGTAGGTTATTATGCATCTGTGCATGGTTTTATATGCCTTTTATGATTCTTAGCTGGAATGTGTGTGGGTTGGGATCTAGTTCTAAAAGAAAGGCCATTAACAAATACATTAAAGATTTTAGTGTTATTGCATGTTTTATTATTGAAACTAAACTTTCATGCTCGGACTCTTTGGTCTATAGTTTGTGACATGGCCATAATATTAAATGGTTCAGTATTGAGGCTCAGGGTAGATCAAGTGGGATGAGGATCTTTTCAGGGTGGATTCAATCGAATATGCTGGGAGCTGGATTAGCTTATTTGGCTCCTTTGTTGATGATGATTTCCATTGCGTGATCACTAGGTATTATGGAGCTAGCTCTAGAGCTGAAAGAGCAGCCTCCTGGTCAGAACTTACTGAACTTAAACATGCATTTTCGGATTACCCCTTGGTTTTTAATAGGTGACTTTAATGAGACCTTATCCAAGACAGATAGAAGCAGTGGTCTACTAGACAAGAGAGGGGCTTCAGAATTCCAAACTTTTATTAATGGTTGTGAATTGGTAGAATACCCGATGGTGAATCATCGTTTTACCTGGTTTAGAGGTGGTTCTATGAGTAGGCTAGATAGAGCATTTGCTCACACACAATGCCTATCTCACTTTAGTTCATTGAAGCTGATTAGACTGGATCATGGTCTCTCGGATCATTGTCCCCTGATTGTTGGTAAGGAACAAGTTAACTGTGGATGGAAGCCATTCAAATGTTTAGACTATTGGCTCATGGCACCATCTTTCCAAAACACTCTGAAGGCCTTCTGGTAGGAAATTGTGCATGATATCCCTAGTGACTTTCAGGTGATCAAACGAATTAGTGCTTTGCGACTGAACCTAGGCTAGTGGAATAAAACTGAGTTTGGGAATCAAGACTAGGCTCTGCAAAATATCCACTCTTCTATTCGGCTCCTTGAGGATCAGGCTGAAAGTGGCAAAATTTCTAACTCAAAACGACAAAGGCCAGATGAGCTAAAGGGAATGCAATGGAAACTCTGCAGATATGTTGAATCCATATGGCGACAAAAGGCAAGACAGTCTTGGCTTAAGCTGGGGGATAGAAACACTCGGTTCTTTCACATTTCAGCAAAAGTTAGGGGATGCAAAAACTATATTCGTCAGCTCACATACAACGGGAAGATTCTCTCCAGTCCAAATGAAATCAAAGAAGGAGCCAAAGCATATTTCTCAAGCATCTACTCTGAATCTTTGACTACAAGACCCACGATGGGCAGTGCAGACTTTATGAAGCTCAGTGCAAACCAAGCAGCCTAGCTTGAAAGAGAGAAGAGGTTCATCTGGCCATATTTAGCAGTGAAGGCTCCAAAGTCCCAAGACCTTATGGGTTCAACTTCAATTTTTATAAGAAATTCTGGGAGTTAATGCAACATGACCTGTTCACAATGGTTCTTGAATTCTTCAGGAGAGGCTACCTTCCTAAAGGTATTAACACAGTTATATTGCTTTAATTCCAAAAGTTACCGGCAGCTCCTCTTTTAATGACTATAGACCTATTAGTTTATTAAATGGTGACACGACCAAAAGATTGATGTCTTCTTCCAAGTGCAGGAGTGTCGAAGTAATAAATAACCCGGCAAGACCGGGGTCGAACCACAGAGAGGTTAATTGTATAAATTATAAAGAACAAAACAACAACAACAACAACAACAATAATAAAAATAACAGTAATAATAATAATAATAATAATAATAATAATAATACTCAGTACGTGGCGTTGTTATACCTGAGAATGATCTAAAAGATCGGGTCATAGGTTTCCAGCCTATATACTGAGTTTATGAAAAGATCAAAGAGATATATTATATAATATAAACAGAATGTAAATAAGAATAACAATAATAATAATAATAATAATAATAATAATAATAATAATAATAATAATAATAATAATAATACTACTACTAATAGTAATAATAATAATAAAAATACTAATACTAGTAGTAGTAGTAGTAGTAGTAGTAATAAAAGAAGAAGATGAAGAAATTAATGAGAACTTTGAGATGGAAGATTAATGTAAGGATTAAACAATGATAAAAACAAATGTCAAGGTTAGAGGATCCACTAATGGTATTTCAAACAAGTATAGTGTAAACTCTTATTACTCAATTTGGAAACCTCACACGGAGGAGGTTCCAATCGGATGATTTATCATTAATAGCTCATTATAAATTATTAACATGATCATATTAATTATCTTATTTACATAACACCAAATTTTTAAATATTATCAGGAATTCATGATATTAATTGATGTTAACAACAAATCAAGTTCCTTTCATAGCCCAGGTGTAGGCAATACCATACTGTTGGGCTATGAGAGTGCCAAGCATTTGTTGTACCAAGTATTATATACCATAAATCTAGATTAACCATTTAACAAGCAAGGTATTAAGAATTAGTAAGATAAAAAGATAAGACATGTTAATATTAAACATTAAGGTCTAGTTGAGTTTACACCATACTTGTTCTTACACCATTAGTGTAACCTTTTCACCTTGACATAATAAACTTAGCTAAACATAATGAAGAAGAGAAACATAAATAAACAAAACAAGAACATAAATAAGATACAAGTTAACTAAGGAAAGGAAAGGAAATGAAAAGCATAAACAAGATATTAATGAAAGCAAAACTTAAAAATTACAAAAATATAAAAGAGAAATAAAGAGCATGAACTTGATCTGAACAACCAAGCCCCAAATACATGGCAAATGCCTCCTTTTATAGGCCAAAATTCGGAATTATTGATTTGATGACTAATTGTTGAGTGGGTGGCCAACTTTTGACTTGTGAAAATCCTTATCTTCTTGTCTGAATAAAACAAAAATGCTACATCAGAACTGGGTCCACTTATAAACATGAAAGTTGCAGGAAATTGTCTTAACAATTCTGTTTAAAACTTTGAGCTCATTTGGACTTCTAGAACTCCAGATATGGGCCAAACACTGAACAGTGTTCGGGCTGCAGGACAGATTCACTTCTCCGTTGTTGCTATAATTTGGACTTGAAAACGGCCTTCTTAGATCTTAATGAAAACATGAAAGTGTAGGCCTATGTCTTACTGAATCTGTGTAAAAATTTGAGATCATTTGGACATCTAGAACTCGAGATATGACCCAATTACCGAACAGTGTTCCAGTTTGGACTGCACCAACATCTCTTTTAAGTTTGGCCCTCTCTTTGTCCTTTCACTTTCCATACTTGAACTCATCAATCAATCCTTTGATTTATGTGATAGGCCTGCATTTAAGATGAACATTTACCATATATTAGGCATTTTATAATTAGACTTGTTATTATAAAACATGCTTTAGTTAAGGAGTTATTGATACTTTAAGTGCAAAATGATGATATAAACCCTTGATAAACATGCACTTTTAAGTACTAATCACACCCCCCAACCAGCTTATTACTAGTCCCTAGTAATCAAAGCGTTAAAATAGAAAAAATTTGCAAGTTCCACAAAGCAAGGCATTCATCATTCAACTTAGTTTAATTTATCCAGATAAACAAACTCTCATTAAATTCATATATCTGCTCAATACCTCTTAAACAAGATATTACTAAACCTTTCTTTTGTGCTCAAAATATCAACAACATATAGTTATGGGGCTTTACTTGGAAGAAAAACAAATTTTTGTTCTAATGTTTAAGGCTAACTTCCTTAGGTTGGGATTATTATTTTCTTTTTTTTTTTTATTTATTTATTTATATACACATACAACTTGAAACACAATGCATCTTTAACCCATGTAACGAGTTTTAGGCTAATGACTCCCAAACTAGTTGGTCTTAGGGCATTAGATGTTGAGACACCCCTACAAGCTTAACAACTCGGGTTGCAGATACTGATACGTAGATAGTGTAATGTTTGATTCCCTTAAGCTTTCCTCCTCAACCCATGTAACAAGCGTTGGGCCAATAGCTCCCAAGTCAGTTGACTTTAGGGTATTAAGTGTTAAAACACCCCTTTGGGCTTAATTGCTTAGGTTAAGGAGGCTACGAAACCAAACTTATCTACCTTTTTATTATCATAATTTTTTTTTTGTTTTTTTTTTTTTGCAAATTATGTGCTATCACTTTCCCTTAGTTGTTACCTTTAACAAAAGAACATAAATAATATAATAATCCAATGTTCAACCCACAATCATATGTTAAAGTGTGTGTGTGAAAATGAAAATTTAAAAATACTTGTTAAATGAGCATATGAGCAGAATCAAGTGCTACCAATACGAGAGTTTGTAAACCTGAATATTTCAAGAAGTATTCTGATAGACCCTGTTAAGAATGTTAACTAAGATGCGTCTCAAGAGTTACTTTTAACAAAAGAACTCCTTTTACTCTGTCATCCTAGTAACAACAGTTTTGCAAATAGTTTATGAAATAGAAAACACACAGTTTTTTTTTTAAAATCAACCACTACCCTTTCCCCCCAACCAAAATGAGACATTGTCCTCAATGTCTTAAGGTAGAAAGATAGAGTATAGAAGACATCACCTGAAATAACAGACACTGACAAACCTGAAACACACTTAAACAAATATAAGAAACAACAAAACACAATAATAAAACCAAAAGACACAAAGTTTTTACAAACGAAGGCTCAAATCTAGTCTAAGCTTTTTACGGCTTTCCTTAGTTGACCAATTTATACGACTCATGGAGGGATTAATTACAGGGATGAAAGATTGTAATTGGTCAATCAATTGTTCAGCAGTAGCAGCAGAGATTATGATTTGTCATGCTGAAGATGTTAAAAATTCCTGTTCCAGAGCATGATCAAGAAAAGACAATAACTTATCATAAAAACCATTAACATTTAACAAACCTATGGGTTTATGGTGAATGTGCAGTTGGGCCTAAGAGGAAATATGAAAGATCTCTTCCAATGTGCCCAGACCACCTGGTAAGGCAATGAAGGCATCAGCATGGTTAAACATTGCATTCAGTCGATCAGACATTGTGGGGACTTGAAATTCCTCTCCAATTGTTTTTCCAATGATGTCCCCTTGTGCTAAAGCTTTGGGGACAACCCCCAAAACTTGACTACCTCCTAAAAATGCAGCTTTTGACACTCCCCCTATTAACCCAAGGCTGCCTCCTCCATACACTAAATGAATCTTTCGCTCAGCTAGTACCTGACCAAGATGATTTGCTGATTCTAAAAACTCTTTTTCTTTCCCAGGACTGGATCCACCGAAAACACAAATATTGTTTATGTGATGACTTGAGGAACCTACCATTTCTACACACGTCTGTATTTGATGAATGTATGGGTTGAGTAGAAATGAAGGGAAGGAAGAGAAGAATTTATAGATGAGAAATTGAAAATGCAATCATACCACCTATATCTAGGCTAGTTGTAGTCTGACACTCTCTCTCTCTCTCTCTTTATTTATTTATTGATTTATTTTGAAAAAGCATGTGTATGTACAGGTAGTTGTGATTGTGGCTAACATCTTTCCTTGGTTTTACGCCCAAGAACGGCTTAAACACCCTCTATGGGTCGGGGATAGGCTTTCCATCCAGTTTTCTTAAAAACTGGCAAACAGGGTCTTTTTTAGTCAGATTCCCAAGACTAAGTCGAGCATGTTCTTTATGGAATTGTGGCTATAAATCATAAATTTCATGATGCACATCTCCACTAGGGTGCGTCTCAAGAGTCAATAGAAGATTATCTAAAGACCCCTTACTCAGGCCATCCTTAATGAATTGTATTTTATCTTCACGGTTTATAGATACCATTCCTAAAGAACGACATGTTGCATTACAAGTCCATCTGACACATCTGTGACAGACTTTCAGTCGTTTTGCACGACGTTTCTTTGCAAAAGTGTTTTTACCTGTTCCAGGCATGTGTGAAATGAAAGAATTGGAGGACTCGCCTGATAACCGAACCTTTGCTTCAATCAGCCAACGAATATCTTCAGGAATTCCATGATTCATTAACAACCTTAATCTTTCACACCTAGCATGGTAAATCTTTGTAATCGCATTCTGAGGCAGAGTGGGAAAATACTTTTTCAATTTTTCAAGAGTGGTGTCCATTTTCAAATGAGAATTGGGGGAGAGATTCAAAGAAATGAGAAAGAGCAAAGAATTTCACAAATATATACACAGATATCAGTTATCATGGGAAACTGAAAGAACCGACTTAAGAGTCACAGAGTACCATTATCCGCCATTTGACCGGGGTGAGAGACTAGCAAAACAAAAATCACACCAAAAAGGAACACAAAAAAAATTGTGAGAAAAACAAAATAATCAACCTTTATCTACAAGATCATTCAAATCAATGGATTCATTTTCATTAGGAAACTCATCAAAGTAAGCTTTCAAACAATGTCCATTTACCTTCAAAATATTGTCATTCTTTGAATTCTCAATATCAAGGGCCCTATAAGGATACACATGTTTCAAAATAAATGGACCGCTCCATCTTGACCTTATTGTTTCAGGAAATAAATGGAGTCGAGAATTATAAAGAAAAACGTTTTGACCAGTATCAACTTTTTGACAATTTTCACAAGTTTTGCAGAATGCATGCGTGTCTTTGAACATGGTGGGCCAATAAAATCCTTTTTGTAAGATTTTTGCAGTCATCTTTCTTGATGAGAATTGACTCCCACATGCTTTAGAATGACAAAGTTTAATGACACTACTTACCTCATTGTCAGGAATGCATCTTTGAAAATTTTGATCAGGGCAATATTTGAATAAGTTAGGGTCATCCCAATAAAAGTTCTTCACTTCGTTCAAAAACTTTCCTTTGTCTTCAATACTCCAGTGAGCTGGCAAATCTCTTGAAGCAAGAAAGTTGATATTTTTAGCAAACCAAGGCATTGAACTAAGAGAAAGTAAGGATTCGTTAGGAGAGTAATCATCGATTGGTGGGATGTCAAATGTCAAATCTGTTATCACTCTTGATAAAAGATCGGCATCAATATTTATGGTGCCTTTTTCATCCGTGATTTCTTCCTTAGAATAAATCATTTGCAAATCTTCATATTCATCCAACTCAATTTTACTCAAAGTAGATTCAAGTTGATCATGAACTATTTCTTCAATATGATCTACTTCTTGTAAATCATTATCATCTCCAGGTTGCTTGTAAATATTGAAAATATTCATCTCCAATGTCATGTTTCCAAATGATAGCTTCATGAGTCCATTCCTACAATTAATCAGTGCATTAGAAGTTGCAAGAAACGGACGTCCTAAAATAATAGGAAATGAATTACATGCTTCAACAGGTTGCGTGTCCAAGACTATAAAATCCACAGGATAAATGAATTTATCGACTTGTACTAACACATCTTCAATTATTCCTCTAGGCACTTTTACAGATCTATCAGCAAGTAAAAAAGTTACAGAAATTGGTTTTAACTCACCTAGATTAAGACTTTGAAAAACCGAATATGGAAGTAAATTCACACTAGCTCCAAGATCAAGTAAAGCTCTTTCAATTTTATGTTCTCCAATAAAGCAAGAAATGGTAGGACAACCAGGGTCTTTATATTTCAAAGCATTATTCTTTTGAAGAATGGCACTTACTTGTTCGGCTAAAAAGGCTTTCTTTTTCACATTCAGTTTTCTCTTCACAGTGCATAGATCTTTCAAAAATTTAGCATAGGAAGGTACCTGTTTAATAGCATCCAACAAAGGTATATTGATCTTTACCTGTTTGAAAGTTTCAAGGATTTCTGAATTGTGATTTACTTTCCTTTGTTTGGTCATGGCATGAGGAAATGAAAGTGCTGGCGGAGAATCAGTCTTTTCTTCACAATGTTCAAATTCAACCCCTTCCTTACCCTCAGGGATTGACTCGTTCAAGAGTGGGTTTTTCAATAACCTTACCACTGCGA
>CAXHTJ010001083.1:0-39686 GCA_964019445.1 Populus tremula
ACTCCTGAAAAATTTAAGAGCGATCCAACGGTCGATCTATAGTTATGGACCTTTTGAGCCGGTAGTCTGGTCGTGCCAATGGTATGGCCCGAACAGACATCGTCGGCGTGGAGTAGCGATGCAAGCTTAATCCAAAGGAAAACAGCCCATGAGAACTCCTAAAAACATACAAGCGCGATCCAACGGTCGGATCTAAAGTTATGGACCTTTTGAGCCGATTCTCTGGTCGCGTCGGTGGTGTGGCCCGAACAGACGTCGTCAGCGTGGAGTAGCAAATCGAGCTTAATCCAAAGGCAAATAGCCCGCGGAAACTCCTGAAAAATTTTAAGGCGATCCAACGGTCCGATCTATAGTTATGGAACTTTTGAGCCGGTAGTCTGGTCGTGCCAATGGTATGGCCCGAACAGACATCGTCCGCGTGGAGTAGCGATGCAAGCTTAATCCAAAGGAAAACAGCCCACAAAAGCTCCAGAAAATATTTGAGTGCGATCCAACGATCGGATCTAAAGTTATGCACCTTTTGAGGCGGTACTGTGGCCACGTGGTGGTATCACCCGAACAGACATTGCGGTCGTATTGTAGCGATGGAAGGCTAATCCAAAGAAAAACAGCCCACAAAAACTCCTGAAAATATTTGAGCGCGATCCAACGATCGGATCTCAAGTTATGGACCTTTTGAGCCGATTCTCTGGTCGCGTCGGTGGTGTGGCCCGAACAGACGTCGTCAGCGTGGAGTAGCAAATCGAGCTTAATCCAAAGGCAAATAGCCCGCGGGAACTCCTGAAAAATTTTAAGGGTGATCCAACGGTCGGATCTAAAGTTATGGAGCTTTTGAGCCGGTAATCTGGTCGCGTCGGTGGTATGGCCACAAACAGACGTCGTCAGCATGCAGTAGCGATGGAAGCTTAATCCAAAGGAAAACAGCTCGCGAAAACTCCTAAAAAAATTTGAGCGCGATGCAACGGTCGGATCTACTGTTATGGACCTTTTGAGCCGGTATTCTAGGTGCGTCCGTGGTACGGCCTGAACAAACGTTGTCAGCGTAGAGTAGCGATGCAAGTTTTCGTGGGCTATTTGCCTTCTAATTAAGCTTGAGTCGCTAGTCCATGCCGACGATGTCTGTTCAGGCCACACCACCGACGCGACTAGAGAATCGGCTCAAAAGGTCCATAACTTGAGATCCGATCGTTGGATCGCGCTCAAATATTTTCAGGAGTTTTTGTGGGCTGTTTTTCTTTGGATTAGCCTTCCATCGCTACAATACGACCGCAATGTCTGTTCGGGTGATACCACCACGTGGCCACAGTACCGCCTCAAAAGGTGCATAACTTTAGATCCGATCGTTGGATCGCACTCAAATATTTTCTGGAGCTTTTGTGGGCCGTTTTCCTTTGGATTACCCTTCCATCGCTACTACACGCCGACGATGTCTGTACAGGCCATACCACCGAGGCGATTAGAGTATCGTCTTAACAGGTCCATAACTTTAGATTCGATCGTTGGAACGCGCTCAAATATTTTCAGGATTTTCCGTGGCATCTTTTCCTTTGGATTAGCCGTGCATCGCTACTACACGCTGACGACTTCTAGTCGGGCCATACCACCGAGGCGACCAGAGTACCGACTGAAAAGGTTCTTAACTTTAGATCCGACTAATGGATGCACTCAAATATTTTTAGTAGTTTCCATGGCATGTTTTCCTTTGGATTAGCGTTGCATCACGACTACACGCCGACGACGACTGTTCGGGCCATACGACCGAGGCGACTAGAGTACCGGCTCAAAAAGTCCATTACTCTAGATCTGACCATTGGAGTGCGCTCAAATGTTTTAAGGAGTTTTCGTGGCCTGTTTTCATTTGGATTAGCCTTACATCGTTACTACATGCCTACAATGTCTGTGCTGGCCATACCGCCGACGCGACTATAGTACCGGCTCAAAAGGTCCATAACTTTAGATCCGACCGTTGGATCGCGCTCAAATATTTTTAGGAGTTTCTGTGGGTTGTTTTCCTTTGGATTAGTGTTGCATCGCTACTACACGCCGATGACGTCTATTCGGGCCATAACACCGAGGCGACAAGAGTGCCGCCTCAAAAGGTCCATAACTTTATATCCGACCGTTGGATCGCGCTCGAATATTTTTAGGAGTTTTCGTGGGCTGTTTTCCTTTTGGATTAGCATTTCATCGCTACTAGACGCCGATGATATCTGTTCCGGCCATACCACCGAGGCGACCAGAGTATCGGCTCAAAAGGTCCATAACTTTAGATCGGACCGTTGGATTGCCCTCAAATACTTTTAGGACTTTCCATGGGTTGTTTTCCTTTGGATTAGCATTTCATCGCTTCTACATGCCAACGATGTCTACTCGGGCCATACCACCAAGGCGATCAAAGTGCCGCCTCAAAAGGTTCCATAACTTTAGATCCGACCTGTGGATCGCGCTCAAATATTTTAAGGAGTTTTCGTGGCCTGTTTTCATTTGGATTAGCCTTACATCGTTCCTACATGGCTACAATGTCTGTGTTGGCCATACCACCGATGTGACTATAGTACCGGCTCAAAAGGTCCATAACTTTAGATCCGACCGTTGGATCGCGCTCAAATATTTTTAGGAGTTTCCATGGGTTGTTTTCCTTTGGATTAGTGTTGCATCGCTACTACACACCGATGACGTCTGTTCGGGCCTTACCACTGAGGCGACCAGAGTGCCGCCTCAAAAGGTCCATAACTTTAGATCCGACCTGTGGATCGCGCTCAAATATTTTAAGGAGTTTCAGTGGCCTGTTTTCCTTTGGATTAGCCTAGCATCCCTACTACACGCCTACGACATCTCTGCTGGCATAGCACCGGCTCGACTATAGTACTGTTTCAAAAAGTCCATAACTTTAGATCCGACAGTTGGATCGTGCTCAAAAATTTTAAGGAGTTTCCGTGGCCTGTTTTCCTTTGGATTTGCTTTGCATCGCTACTACACACCGATGACGTCTGTTCGGGCCATAACACCGAGGCGACCAGAGTGCCGCCTCAAAAGGTCCATAACTTTATATCCGACCGTTGGATCGCGCTCGAATATTTTTAGTAGTTTCCGTGGGCTGTTTTCCTTTTGGATTAGCATTTCATCGCTACTAGACGCCGATGATATCTGTTCCAGCCATACCACCGAGGCGACCAGAGTATCGGCTCAAAAGGTCCATAACTTTAGATCGGACCGTTGGATTGCCCTCAAATATTTTTAGGACTTTCCGTGGGTTGTTTTCTTTTGGATTAGCATTTCATCGCTACTACATGCCAACGATGTCTGCTCGGGCCATACCACCAAGGCTACTAGTGTACCACCTCAAAAGCTCCATAACTTTAGATCCGACCGTTGGATCGCGCTCAAATATTTTGAGTTTCCGTGGCATGTTTTCCTTTGGATTAGCCTTACATCGTTCCGAAATGCCTACAATGTCTGTGCTGGCCATACCACCGACGCGACTATAGTACCAGCTTGAAAGGTCCATAACTTTAGATCCTACCCTTGGATCGCGGTCAAATATTTTTAGGAGTTTTCGTGGGTTGTTTTCCTTTGCATTAGCATTTCATCGCTACTACATGCCGACGATGTCTGTTCGGGCCGTACCACCAAGGCGACTAGTGTACCAGCTCAAAAGCTCCATAACTTTAGATCCGATCGTTGGATCGCGCTCAAATATTTTGAGTTTTCGTGGCCTGTTGTCATTTGGATTAGCCTTACATCGTTACTACATGCCTACAATGTCTGCGCTAGCCATACCACCGACGCGACTATAGTACCGGCTCAAAATGTCCATAACTTTAGATCCGACCGTTGGATCGCGCTCAAATATTTTTAGGAGTTTACATGGGCTGTTTTCCTTTGGATTAGCCTTTCATCACTACTAGACGCTGACGACGTCTGTTTAGGCCATACCACCGAGGCTACTAGAGTACTGGTTCATAAGGTCCATAACTTTAGATCTGACCGTTGGATCACACTCAAATATTTTCAGGAGTTTCCGTGGGTTGTTTTCCTTTGGATTAGCTTTGCATCGCTACTACACACCGATGACGTCTGTTCGGGCCATAACACCGAGGCGACCAGAGTGCCGCCTCAAAAAGTCCATAACTTTATATCCGACCGTTGGATCGCGCTCGAATATTTTTAGGAGTTCCGTGGCCTGTTTCTTTGGATTAGCCTTTCACACTACTACACACCTACGATGTCTGTGCTGGCCATATCACCGACTCGACTATGGTACCGACTCAAAAGGTCCATAACTTTAGATCCGACCGTTGGATCACGCTTAAATATTTTCAGGAGCTTGCGTGGGTTATTTTACTTTGGATGAGCCTTCCATCGCTACTAGACGACCACAATGTTTGTTCGGGCAATACCACCGATGTGGCCACAATACTGGGTCAATAGGTGCATAACTTTAGATCCGACTATTGGATCGCGCTCAAATATTTTCAAGAGTTTTGCGGGTTGTTTTCCTTTGGATTAGCATGCCATCGCTACTACTCGCCGACGACGTCTGTTCAGGCCATACCACCGAGGCGACTAGAGTACCGGCTCAAAAGGTCCATAACTTTAGATCTGATCGTTGAATTGCACTCAAATATTTTCGGGAGTTTCCATGGGTTGTTTTCCTTTGGATTAGCCTTGCATCGCTACTACACGCCAAAGATGTCTGTTCTGGACATACCACCAAGGCCACCAGAGTACCGGCTCAAATGTTCCATAACTTTAGATCCAACCTGTGGATCGCGCTCAAATATTTTGAGTTTTAGTGGCCTGTTTTGCTTTGGATTAGCCTTGCATCCCTACTACACGCCTACGATGTTTGTGCTGGCATAGCACCGACTTGACTATAGTACTGTCTCAAAAAGTCCATAACTCTAATCCGATAGTTGGATCGCGCTCAAATATTTTAAGGAGTTTTCGTGGCCTGTTTTCCTTTGGATTTGCGTTGCATCGCTACTACACGCCGACAACATCTGTTCGGGCCATACCACCAAGGCGACCAGAGTGCCGCCTCAAAAGGTCCATAACTTTATATTTGATCGTTGAATTGCACTCAAATATTTTCGGGAGTTTCCATGGGCTGTTTTCCTTTGGATTAGCCTTGCATCGCTACTACACGCCAATGATGTCTGTTCGGGACATACCACCGAGGCCACCAGAGTTCCGGCTCAAATGTTCCATAACTTTAGATCCAACCTGTGGATCGCGCTCAAATATTTTAAGGAGTTTTAGTGGCCTGTTTTGCTTTGGATTAGCCTTGCATCCCTACTACACGCCTACGATGTTTGTGCTGGCATAGCACCGACTTGACTATAGTACTGTCTCAAAAAGTCCATAACTCTAATCCGATAGTTGGATCGCGCTCAAATATTTAAGGAGTTTTCGTGGCCTGTTTTCCTTTGGATTTGCGTTGCATCGCTACTACACGCCGACAACATCTGTTCGGGCCATACCACCAAGGCGACCAGAGTGCCGCCTCAAAAGGTCCATAACTTTATATTTGATCGTTGAATTGCACTCAAATATTTTCGGGAGTTTCCATGGGCTGTTTTCCTTTGGATTAGCCTTGCATCGCTACTACACGCCAATGATGTCTGTTCGGGACATACCACCGAGGCCACCAGAGTTCCGGCTCAAATGTTCCATAACTTTAGATCCAACCTGTGGATCGCGCTCAAATATTTTAAGGAGTTTTAGTGGCCTGTTTTGCTTTGGATTAGCCTTGCATCCCTACTACACGCCTACGATGTTTGTGCTGGCATAGCACCGACTTGACTATAGTACTGTCTCAAAAAGTCCATAACTCTAATCCGATAGTTGGATCGCGCTCAAATATTTTAAGGAGTTTTCGTGGCCTGTTTTCCTTTGGATTTGCGTTGCATCGCTACTACACGCCGACAACATCTGTTCGGGCCATACCACCAAGGCGACCAGAGTGCCGCCTCAAAAGGTCCATAACTTTATATTTGATCGTTGAATTGCACTCAAATATTTTCGGGAGTTTCCATGGGCTGTTTTCCTTTGGATTAGCCTTGCATCGCCACTACACGCCAATGATGTCTGTTCGGGACATACCACCGAGGCCACCAGAGTTCCGGCTCAAATGTTCCATAACTTTAGATCCAACCTGTGGATCGCGCTCAAATATTTAAGGAGTTTTAGTGGCCTGTTTTGCTTTGGATTAGCCTTGCATCCCTACTACACGCCTACGATGTTTGTGCTGGCATAGCACCGACTTGACTATAGTACTGTCTCAAAAAGTCCATAACTCTAATCCGATAGTTGGATCGCGCTCAAATATTTTGAGTTTTCGTGGCCTGTTTTCCTTTGGATTTGCGTTGCATCGCTACTACACGCCGACGACATCTGTTCGGGCCATACCACCAAGGCGACCAGAGTGCCGCCTCAAAAGGTCCATAACTTTATATTTGATCGTTGAATTGCACTCAAATATTTTCGGGAGTTTCCATGGGCTGTTTTCCTTTGGATTAGCCTTGCATTGCTACTACACGCCAATGATGTCTGTTCGGGACATACCACCGAGGCCACCAGAGTACCGGCTCAAATATTCCATAACTTTAGATCCGATCGTTGGATCGCGCTCAAATATTTTCAAGAGTTTCCGTGGGCTGTTTTCCTTTGGGGTGATAAGGGGTGACAACTTTGTGTGTGATTCCATATTTCTTCATTAAAGACTCAAATGGCTTGTTGCTGAAATGTGTTCCACAATCACTTATCTCGAGGGATTCCAAATTGACTCGAAATATTTTATTTCAAAAACTTTATTACTGTTTTGTGATCATTGTTTCGACAATTGCCTCTATCCATTTTGAAAAATAATCTACTAAACTAATATGTACAAGAACCAAACGATGGAGGAAATGGACCTATGAAATCATACCCCAACAATCAAAGATCTCAACGACAAGAATAGGATTTAAAGGCATCATGTGATGTTTTGTAATAGATCCCAACTTTTGACAATTTTCACAAGTCTTGCAGAATGCATGTGAGTCCTTGAACATGGTGGGTCAGTAAAATCCACTTTGTAAGATTTTTACAGTTGTCTTTCTTGATGATAAATGACCCCCACATGCCTCAGAATGACAAAATTTAATGACACTACTTACCTCATTGTCAGGAATGAATCTTCAAAATTTTGATCAAGACAATATTTGAATAAATAATGGTCATCCCAATAAAAGTTCTTCACTTTGTTTAAGAACTTTCTTTTGTCTAGGGTACTTTAATGAGCTAGCAATTGTCCCGAAACAAGAAAATTAACACTATTAGCAAACCAAGACAGTGTAGAGACAGAAAATAAAGATTCATTAAGAAAGTAGTCATCGATTGGTGTGATGTCAAATCTTGAATCTGATGTCAATTTGACAAATGATCTGCGACACATTTTTTATGCCTTTCTTATCTTTAATTGTGATATCAAATTCTTAAAGTATCAAAATCCATCGCACCAATCTAGCCTTAGAATTCTTTTTTGAAAGAAGCTATTTCAAAGTTGCATGATAAAAAAAAACGACAACAATTGAGCCAACATAAGATCAGACTTGTCACATGCAAATACTACTGCAAGTAATTCCTTTTTAGTGGTAGTGTAATTCATTTGAGCACTATTTAAAGTTTTTTTTTTTATCAAATGTAAGAAATATATAGATAAAAAACAAGCTGGAAAACCAGCAAAGTATATAATATTTACAGTAAAACCAAATCCCAAAGACTAGGGAACATGCTCCCTAAAGAAATACAAATCAATCATATCTTGCAGAACAATAATACAATCCAAAAGGCGGGTGCAGGGGAACAAACTCCCCAATACAAGCACCCCAAAATAGATCAAGGGAACATACTCCCTTATACATATAGAAGTAGTAACCAAGCTATATAAAGCCCTGAAGAAGCTATAACCGAGGGTAAAGCAGAATTCAGAGCAGCAAAATAAGCAATCCATAAGCAGATCAATAACAATGTCAACCTGCAACCATATCAGATTTGACCAGCAAAAAGAACAGGAGAATCACACTAGAGGAATAACTCCTTTAGCAACAAAACAACAATCAGCATCGAGTTTCAATACAACTAGCTGCACCAAGGATAGCCATAAACTGGAATAAACAACAAGTCCCAATATCCTAGGAATAACAGAAGCCATAGGTTGGGCAAGCAACAAGAAAAATGGCCAGCAAGGATCTCTAGCTGACCCTGAACAGGCAACAATGTTAGTCATGTATTTATGACCAACTGACTTCTAGTGGTTTTTCCTGTGACTCTTACTCAGAGGGAGACCATGATCAGGGGGCAAGCCTTTGCTTCGCGTTAGATAGTTGCGCTAAGTGATAGGCATGCCAAGGCCATTTAGGGCCAATCTTGAGGAATCATCAGAAAGAGTGATAATATTGTCATCCATAGAGTGCAAAGCCTGCTGGGATAGGGGAGGTGCCTTAGAGCCTACTACGGCAGGATCAAAATGCATTAATGTTCTGGAGAGAGCCCCATGGCACATGGCCAACAGACCTTTGGTGCTTAAACGTTGGCATCCGAACATGCAATTTTTGAAAGATGATCTGGATAGAGTTCCGGTATGGGTTAAGCTCTATAATGTTCCTCTCGAGTATTGGACTGTTAAGGGGTTGAGTTGTGTAGCGAGTGCTATTGGGGTTCCCCTTCATGCTGACCTCACTATATTATTGCGTAAAAGGCTTAGCTACGCAAGAGTTTGCGTTGAGATAGAAGCTTCGAAAACGCTGGTGAAGGAATACGACCTTCGCTGTCCAAATGGGTTATTCATAACAATTTCAGCGGATTATGAATGGATACCATCAAGGTGCAATAATTGCAATGTCTTTGGACATACCACAACGATATGTGCTACCAGTAAAGTTGATGATCGTACAATGGGGGCAGATGGAAAAAGGAAAATAGGAGTTGTGAACTCTAAACCTGCAGATAATAAGCAGAATCAGCTTCAATGGCAGGTAGTTGGTAAACGAAATAAGGGTGTTACGATTGGTGAGAATGATTGTTTGGCATCTAAAGAGCTTAATTGTAATGAGAATGGTTCTGTAGCATCTGCTTTACATATTGCTGATTGTCATACGAATGAAACTGCGACATCAGATGTGCCCAATGCTGGTTGTTATGAAGATGAAAATCCTACCTCTCCTCTTGTTTTGAAGAGTTTACGAGCAGACATGGTGCCGGAGGAAGGGGCTGCATGTACTTCTTTAGATCAAAGTTTAACCATCTGTAATACAATTGCTTATGCACCATGAACCCTGTTAGTCATGAGGTGAATGTTGATATTGGAGCTATGGGAGCTGATACAGGTAAGGAAGACGAGGATAAGGAGTCGACGTCACTGATCCCAACAAGTCCGCAAAGTCCGATTTCTTCTGACGGGGAAACTTTTATTAATCAGTTAGCTAGCAAGGCTAGAGACTCTCTAGAGAAAAAGAAAACGGGTTCTCCAGGCTTTTCAAAGAAGAGTAAGAAATCTGGCTCCTCGAGGGGGGGCAAGTCAAGGTAATCAGTGTGTTGCTGTTTGGTACTCCTCTCTAATTCCCTATGATTATTGGATGTTGGAATGTTAGAGGTTTGAATGATCCCATAAAGCATTCAGAACTGCGTCAGCTCATCCATCAAGAGAGGATGGTTTTTTTTGGTTTGGTTGAAACTCGGGTTAGAGACAGGAATAAAGATAATGTTTCGCAACTTCTTCTGCGTAATTGGTCATTCTTGTATAATTATGATTTCTCTTGTCGTGGTCGTATTTGGGTTTGTTGGAATGCTGATTTGGTGAAGGTGGATGTTCTGGGAATGTCAGACCAGGCTATCCATGTTTCTGTCATGATATTAGCTACCAATATCTGTTTTAATGCTTCAATCATTTACGGAGACAATAATGCATCCTTACGTGAGGCTTTATGGTCTGATATTGTGAGTCGTAGTGATGGATGGGAGTCAACCCCATGGATTCTTATGGGCGACTTTAATGCTATCCGCAACCAGTCAGAGAGGTTAGGAGGGTCTTCTACGTGGGCTGGTCATATGGACAGATTGGAAACATGTATACGTGAAGCGAAAGTGGATGATCTTCGGTATTCAGGTATGCATTATACTTGGACGAACCAATGTCCTGAGAATATGATTATGCGGAAACTAGATAGAGTGCTTGTAAATGAGAAGTGGAATATGCACTTCCCATTGTCGGAAGCGAGATTCTTGCCTGCTGGTATGTCGGATCATTCTCCCATGGTGGTAAAAGTCACTGGTAATGTTCAGAACATAAAGAAACCATTCAGATTCTTCGATATGTGGATGGATCATGACGAGTTCATGCCCTTGGTGAAGAAAGTATGGGATCAGCATTCGGGGGTTGTCCAATGTATCAGTTGTGTTGCAAACTAAGGAAGCTAAAGCAGGAACTTAAACATTTCAATAAGACTCACTTCTCCAATATTTCCGATAGAGTCAAAGATGCAAAAGATCACATGGATAAGGCTCAACAAGCTCTGCATACAGCGCCTGAGAATCCAACATTGCGTATGCGAGAAAGAGATGCTGTTCGTAACTATGCTTCTACTGTCAGGGCGGAAGAGAGTTTTTTCAAACAAAAGGCAAGGATGCAATGGCTTAGCTTGGGGGATCAGAATACTAGCTACTTCCACAAATCAGTAAATGGAAGACAGAATAGAAATAAGCTTCTCTCCATTACAAGGGAGGATGGGGAAGTCGTTGAAGGACACGAGGCAGTCAAATCAGAAGTAATTGCATACTTCCAGCGTGTGTTGGGAGTGAATCAGATGCCTAGGGTCTTGAACGAGGAAGTGATGCAATCGGCAATTAACTGCAAACTGTCTTCGACTCAACAGCATGAACTAGCACAAGAAGTAACAAGGGAGGAGATTAAGAATGCTATGTTTAGTTTGAAAAACAACAAAGCCCCTGGCCCGGATGGCTTCAACGCAGGTTTCTTCAAAAGAATGTGGCATATAGTGGGGGAAGATGTAATCAAAGCTGTTAGCTCCTTCTTTCAGACTCGTAGAATGCTTAAAGAAATGAATGCTACATCCATTTCCCTTATCCCTAAAGTTGCTAATCCTACGAGGTTGACAGATTTTCGTCCTATATCTTGCTGCAATACAGTATACAAATGCATTGCGAAGATTCTAGCTGGGAGAATGAAAGTTGTTTTGCCGTCCTTAGTAGGTCCGTATCAGACAGCTTTTATCTCTAGACGGAGAATCAGCGACAATATTCTTTTGTCTCAGGAGCTAATGAAAGGCTATCATAAATCTACGGGTCCGGCTCGTTGTGCTATGAAAGTAGATCTGATGAAGGCTTATGACTCGGTTCGGTGGGATTTCGTTGATGCTACGTTAATAAAAATGGGATTCCCTAGAACAGTGGTTGATTGGATCATGGTGTGTGTTACATCGTGTCAATTCTCAATCAACGTCAACGGTGAACTTGCAGGTTACTTTAATGGGGGTAGAGGGCTGAGACAAGGTGATCCATTATCTCCATATTTGTTTGTCCTTTGCATGGAAATCCTGTCAGGGCTGTTCTGCAATATAAGTGTCAATCAAAACTTCAAGTTCCACTGGAGATGCAAGTAAACTAACAATCAAGGGTTGCTGTTAGGGAAGGTCTATGAGCTAGAATAAGCCTCTACTAATGAAGAATCATGAAGCTTCAACATCTTCTTCTTGGATTTACCCATAAGTCAGATTAATGTATAGAGACCAATAAGAACCAAGAAAAAAATTTCAAACACTACGTTAGACAACCCTCTGGCATTGAAGGGTAGTTTAAGGTTGTGAACTGAAGAAGAGCCGTGTGGAGGGTAGGGAGTAAGAGCTGAGATATTGTACAGTGAGAGAACCAGGGGCGTGCAACAGATCGCAGCCTTTCTCTCACTACAAGGCAAAGCTTATCTCTCTTGACCCGATAGATTGACTGAGAGCTCTTTCTTACTATTTAAAGTTTTACTTGCATAGTAAATCACATAAGGTTTCTTATCTTTTCTTTGTCCCAGGACAACACCTACGTCATAACCACTAACATCACACATTTTTTCTTGGAGTACCCAAGACAAAAGAAAGTTCTTGAACGAAGTGAAGAACTTTTTTTGGGATGACCCGTATTTATTTAAATATTGTCTTATCAAGAAAGACAATTGCAAGAATCATACAAAGTGGATTTTACTGGCCCACCATGTTCAAGGACTCACATGCATTCTGCAAGACTTGAAAAAATTGTCAAAAGTTGGGATCTATTTCAAAACATCACATGATGCCTTTAAATCATATTCTTGTTGATACGATCCAGGCAAGGTCAAATTCGGATTTTGACGTAAAATATGAAACTATCAAGTTTTATGGAAATAGTTATAATTCTCAATCCTACTGTTGGATCGGGCTGAAATTTTACATGGAGGCTCCTGACATGTTTTCGTACCTTGGGTTAAAATATCATGTCAATCGGAGTTCGGCAAGTCATCCAAACACGGGTCAACAGAGGTTGTACGAGTTTTGTTATTTACTTCCTTTTGACTTGTGGACTTCCTATATGGCTAGGATTCTTTTCCTAAAAGGATGCGGCAGCTTATTTTTGGGAATCTCCTAATTCTACAAAGATCTTTAATGGGCTGCAAAATAGTTTCCAAGTGTGCCAAGGATTCATAAATGTTTCAGAATCCTTTTCTTACAAAGATTCCTTATTCATCCTAGCTACAAAAAAGGAAAGAAGATTTCAGAACTAATTCTACCTTCAATTTCATTCTCCTAGCTTATGAGTTCTAAAGGGCTACAAATCTGATCCTTTCATATTTAGGATATTAAATTCGGATTTATTTATTTATTGTTATTTTTCTTCTTACTTAGGATTTATTTATATTATTTGGGCTTATTGTAAGTGGGCATCATATAAGTCCATATAAGGGGTCCATTAGGGTTTATTTTTAGTTTGCAGTCACTATAAATAAAGGCATAACCAGACATGTAAGGAAGACAATTCAGATTAATAAAACTTCTTGTTTGCCGCACTTTGTGTGTGTGTGTTGTTGGTGAGATAATCTCCCTTCCATGGTCCTCTAAAGAACTGAAAAACGACTTATCGAAGAACAACTATCTTCGTGGCATCATCCTTATACTTCTCGTTCGCGAATCAATATTCGTTGGGTGGGGGTTTACGTTTTCAATAGTGTTGGTGCCTAGGTACAAGTTATCTTTGTGTCACACTCCTATCAAACCTGATTTACTTGGCTTTCCGGGAATTGGTGTCTTTGCGTGTGGGTTGCGTGACCACGTCATCACGAGGTTCGCATCACTGTGTATATATTTGTGCAATTCTTTGTTCTTTCTCCTTTCTTTGAATCTCTCCCCCAATTCTAAGTTGAAAATGGACACCACTCTTGAAAAATTGAAAAAGTATTTTCCCGCTCTGCCTCAGAATGCGATTACAAAAATTTACCGTGCTAGATGTGCAAGATTGAGGTTGTTAATGAACCATGGAAGTCCTGAAGATATTCGCTGGCTGATTGAAGCAAAGGTCCGATTATCAGGTGAGTCCTCCAATTCCTTCATTTCATACATGCCTGGAACATGTAAAAGCACTTTTGCGAAGAAACGTCGTGCAAAACGACTGAAAGTCTGTCACAGATGTGCCAGATGGACTTGTAATGCGACATGTCGTTATTTAGGAATGGTATCTGTAAACTACAATTCATTAAGGATGGCCTGAGTAAGAGGTCTTTAGATAATCTTACTCAAGCCATCCTTAATGAATCAGTGTTCCTTGCCGAATTGTTTTATCCGCAACGAATAAGTTTTTGCTGCCAAACTATATTGTTTGCAGTGAATTAGGTTTCACTGATGAATTATGTTATCCACAACAAATCAATGTTCGTTGCCGAATTGTGTTGTCTGCATTGAATTAGTTTTCACTGCCGAGTTGTGGTGTCTCCAGCGAATCAGTTTTTGTTGTTGAATTGGGGTGTCGCGAGTCAATTAGTTCACTGACGAATCTACGTCACTAGCAAACCAGCTTTTGCTAATTAACTTTTGTAGCAGAGTTACATATTTGAATGGGTCCAATGATTAAAATAGTTGAATTATGTGGTTGTAATATGTGGAACACTTGAATATGAACTTGTGTATGCTTGAGACATGCATGGTGAAGAGTTGTGCAATTACTAAATATGAATGTACTGATTTGTCCTATGAAGAGTTACATGTTTGTCCTATGCATGGAAATCCTGTCAGGGTTGTCTGCAATATGAGTGCCAATGAAAACTTCAAGTTCCACTGGAGATGCAAGAAGGACATAATTTCTCATCTTTGCTTTGCCGACGACTTGATGATATTCAGCAAAGGGGATGTACATTCAGTTCGTATAGAGACTGAAAATGTACTCACAGAGTTTCAAGTTCTATCAGGTCTATATCCAAATCCAAACAAAAGTGACATCTTCTTGAGCGGTCCGTTAGGTGCTGAGAGGGAACAGATTATCAGTATTCTTGGGTTTAGAGAGGGGGAGCTTCCTATGAAATATTTGGGAGTGCCTCTTATCTCGTCCAGACTAAAGGCTGTTGATTGTAAGGGCCTCGTGGATCGAATTACCGCTAAAGTACGACATTGGACCTGCAGAACACTCTCTTTCGCAGGGCGAGTACAATTGATTAACTCAGTTTTATTCTCCATCCAGGTCTATTGGGCATCTCTATTCCTATTACCTGGGCAAGTAGTGAAAAACGTTGAGCAAATTATGAGATCCTTTCCTTGGTCAGGTTCAAATATGAGCACTACTAGGGCTAAAGTGGCTTGGGATCAGGTATGTCTTCCAAGAAAGGAGGGGGGGCTAGGCATAAAAAGGATAGCAGAATGGAACAAGATTGCCTTGTTGAAACATATTTGGAACTTGTGCAATGACTCGGATGGCTCAATCTGGTCTACTTGGATCATATCCAATCTCTTGCGAGGTAGGAATTTCTGGACAATCAAGGCGCCAGGAAGCTGCTCTTGGGCTTGGGGAAAGATTCTAAAGCTCAGATCCTTAGCATGGCCGAAGATGAAGCACATCATCGGAGATGGAATGACAACCTCTCTATGGTTTGACAATTGGCATCCTCACAGCCCGCTCGCTGATACTTACGGTGAACGATTCATCTATGATTCAGGTATGGAACACAACGCGAGAGTGAACGTGCTGATTAATAACTTAGAATGGAGAACTCCTATCACTCATGCTATTGGCTGGCACCCCATTATAGAAGCTATTCCTTCCACATCTAGTCCTCAGGGGCAAAAGGATGAGATTGTTTGGTTGGATTCGCCAAATCAGAGTTTCTCGGTCAAAGTAGCTTGGGAACAACTAAGAATTCATCATCAGATGGTTGATTGGCATGACATCGTGTGGTTCAAGAATGCTGTCCCAAGACATGCATTTCTTCTTTGGATGGCTATCCAACGGAAACTCTCAACGCAGGATAGACTTCATCGGTTTGGTATTCATGGTCCCAATAGGTGCTCACTCTGTCTCCGCAATAATGAAGATCACAACCACTTGTTCTTTGAATGCTCCTTTACGAAAGCATTATGGTGGAATGTTTGTGATGGATGCGACATTCCAAGAATGACAAAATGCTTGGATGAATGGATTCGATTGGCCACTGTCTCTTGGCATGGCAAAAGTTTCGTCAACTTTTCTCGTAAACTGGGTTTCGCAGCTACAGTGTATTGTATCTGGCAAGAACGGAATGCAAGGATCTTTGCAGATGTGTCTAAAGCTTCCAATTTGGTTTTTGATCAAATCGAATGTATCATTCGCGATAAGCTTGTTTCGATGAGGAATGTTCAACAAACAGATGAAAACATAAGGATCCAAAGACTTTGGAGGGTCAATAACATGGACTCTTAATTTGATGTTTAGCTGGTTGTTTTTGTACCCCTAGCATATCTAGTTGGTCTAAGTTTTTGTTTTGTTATGTGGCTAGCCTGTAGCCATTTGTTGGTTTTCATTTCTGTCCACATTGTAAATCTTGGGTATGCCCATTATATTCTTTATATCATTTTCTTTTAATACATAAGTCAGCTTACCAAAAAAAAAAAGAATGTACTGATTTGTGGCCATCAATGTTTTAGATGGTGTGACTGGGATCGGACCTTCGTCAGGACAAGGACACCCCACGGGTCGAATGGGTAGGTGGTTTCCACCTTATTCTCATATGATGTTAATGTTTTGAAATGATATACTTATGGATGGTATATCATTGAATCCTTGATGAATAATGAAACAACAATGAAATGTTTGATTGAATTCTTGATGATTGTTGTAACGACTATGAAATGTTGGTCGAGTTCTTGAGGAATGTTGAAACGATGATGAAAATGTTAATATTCTGAAATAACTTGTTTGAGAAAGATATATTATTGTGTGTGCGATGAATATTAAACCGATTATGAGATGTTAATTGAGCTCTTATAAAATTGGGTTGCTAACGAATGTCAAATCGATTATGGAATGTTAATTGTGATTGTTGATTAGCTTTGACTAATAGCACCCGAGATGGATGACTGAGTTGTGATTGTTGATTAGGTTAAGCTAATGGCATCCGAGATGGATGATCGGGTTATGCTTGATGATTAGTGATGCGGACCAGCCCAGAAATACCAGCAAGGACCCATTACATGTTCCAAATGGACCGATGACACGGTCCAAGACAAAGACATTGAAAGACGCATTGAATGCATTGGTTTTGAAGGTTTCCACCAAGTCAGAATTGGAGTATCAAGAGGAAATCCTAGTACATCTTATCCATGTGCAAGAGGGGTCCAATACAACCTTATTTGGGCCATGAGATAAGAGCTTTATTTTATACAAATTAAATTCGAGGTCATTTGGATATCGGTTTCTTTAAGTTTCCCGAATTAGGTCTTGTTTTGTCGTAACGGGTCTGTTTGGTGTTATCTTTCAAAACTTGTTTTGTTTCTGTTGATTTCGTTCCTGCCATTATACTATCATCATATTTTGATATTTGGCTGTTGTTTGAGTCATTTTCATCACCCTCGCATTAGTTTGTTTTTCGATAAGTTCTGGTCCAAACAAAAGTCAGATTTGTATTCTCGAGTCTAAATCACTATAAACTCTATTCTTGTCGTCGTCTTCTTCTTGTTTTTTTTCCCCTATCTGTGTCATGTATTCACTAAGGGAGAGGGAACAGAGGAGGATTGTAGATCAACGATGCGAAATACTAAGCCATGGTTTGGGGGTTCTAGAACGAGAAGTTGATAAGTGTAGAAGATTATTCTATGATCTTGAAGCTTCATGGGAAAAAGAGGTACAACGCCAAAAGGATGAAAGACGAAGGAGAGTCGCTGTGGTTATCATTCAAAAGTATGTACGCAAGTGGTTAGTACGGCGTGCTTATTTGAAATTCTTGTCAGTCACTACTTCTATACAGTGTTGTTGGAGAAAGGTGTTAGCAATAAGGGGATTCCGAAGGCTTAAACAAGAGGCTACTGAAGTCACCATTAATGCTATTCAAGATTCGAGGGCGAATCTTCTTGAAGAGGGAGGGAATGATACGGTTCAGCCCTGTGATACGACCCAAGTAAGGTCAGATTCGGATTTTGGCGTAAAAAGCGCAACAGTCCAGGTTTACGGCAACAGTCATAATTCTCAATCCGACCGTTGGATCGGGCTAATATTTTATGTGGACTCTCCAGACATATCTTACTACCTTGGGTTAAAATTGCAGGTCAATCGGAGTTCGGGAAGGCACCCCAATACTGGTCAACAGAGGCTGTACGGATTTTGTTATTTACTTCCATTTGACTTGTGGACTTCCTATTTGATTAGGATTCTTTTCCTCCAAGGATGTGGGAGCTGGTTTTGGGAATTTCCTAGTTCCACAAGGATCTTTAATGAGTTGCAATATAATCTCCTAGTGTGGCAAGGATTCATTAATGTTTCAGAATCCTTTTCTTATAAGGATTCCTTATTCATCCTAGCTACACAAGGAAAGAAGGGCTGGTGGTATTTAATGACAAGTTACTTATTTTTATTATTTTCTTTCATGTTTGGGCTTAATTAATAGTTTGTTTTCAGCTAGGATCCAAGGCTTGTTTGGATCAGGTTATGGGCTTTTAGTTTAGGGTTTTGGGCCAGTTTTGAGTGGACCTCATAAAGAGGTCCATTAGGGTTAATTTTTCAAGAACTATTTAAACTCATGTAAGCCACAATTTCGGCAGCTTTGATGATAATTACTTCTGAATTTTTCAGTTTTAACGTGTGAGAGTGATTCTTGCATTCTTCAGTTCTTGAACGAACTGAATCTGACTTATCGAAGATTAACTGGCTTCGTGGCGTCATTCTACTCATTCCAATAGTGTTGGTGCCTTGGGGCAGGTTTCCATTGTGTCGCACTCATATCAGATCTATTTCGGCTTTCCGGGATCAGATCTCAATCTTGATTGTGGGTTGCGTGGCCACGTGATCACGAGGTTCGCATCAGTTGGTATCCGAGCTAGGCTCCGAAACAAGGTCATATCATTCTGTTATTTTCGTTTTTTTTTAGTGTCCCTTAAGTTTTTCAGTGTTTGCGTCCATCCTCTTGTTCTTCGTGTCTGTGTCATCTAAGCAAAAAAAAAAAAAAAAAGTTTATATTTCATCTTGTTACTGTCTCTAATCATATCAGTTTGTTAAAAAAAAAAAATAATTAGAAAGAAATAGAGAAAAGAGTGATTAGTTGAAATTTGAAGGATCATTCAATTTTTGCTGCAGAAACACAAATCTTGGTGAACCATAAGCAAACCACCTCGGAATCAATTTAAACTTCATATTCAGTCTATTGGGGGTGGGATCGCATGATATATCAAAGTTGGGCTTATTCTGATATTATTTGCTTGAGGTTTTAATTTGAGTTTCAATTCTGCCGCAAAAACACTACTCTTAGTGAACCCTAGGTAAAACACCTTGGAATCAATTTAAACTTCATATTCAGTCTATTTGGGTGAGATCGCATCATATATCAAATTTGGACATATTTCGATATTGTTTGCTTGAGGTTTTAATTCGAGGTTCAATTCTGCCGCAGAAACACTACTATTAGTGAGCCGTAAGAAAAACACCTTAGAATCAGTTGAAACTTCATATTATGTGTATTGGGGATGAGATCGCACCATATATTAAATTTGGGCATATTTTGATTCCGGCTTCTGGAGGTTTTAATTGGAGGATCAATTCTGCCGCAAACTGATCATACAAGGAGTTTGGGTACCTAGAAATAAGAGAACGACCTATAAATTGATTTTTGGTGATTTCATAGTATTGTAATAATACAAATTAAATTCGAGGTCATTTGGATATCGGTTTCTTTAGGTTTCCCGAATTAGGTCTTGTTTGTCGTAACGGGTCTGTTTGGTGTTATCTTTCAAAACTTGTTTTGTTTCTGTTGATTTCGTTCCTGCCATTATACTATCATCATATTTTGATATTTGGCTGTTGTTTGAGTCATTTTCATCACCCTCGCATTAGTTTGTTTTTCGATAAGTTTTGGTCCAAACAAAAGTCAGATTTGTATTCTCGAGTCTAAATCAATGTTCTTCATGCTATAAACTCTATTCTTGTCGTCGTCTTCTTGTTTTTTTTCCCCTATCTGTGTCATGTATTCACTAAGGGAGAGGGAACAGAGGAGGATTGTAGATCAACGATGCGAAATACTAAGCCATGGTTTGGGGGTTCTAGAACGAGAAGTTGATAAGTGTAGAAGATTATTCTATGATCTTGAAGCTTCATGGGAAAAAGAGGTACAACGCCAAAAGGATGAAAGACGAAGGAGAGTCGCCGTGGTTATCATTCAAAAGTATGTACGCAAGTGGGTTTAGTACGGCGTGCTTATTTGAAATTCTTGTCAGTCACTACTTCTATACAGTGTTGTTGGAGAAAGGTGTTAGCAATAAGGGGATTCCGAAGGCTTAAACAAGAGGCTACTGAAGTCACCATTAATGCTATTCAAGATTCGAGGGCGAATCTTCTTGAAGAGAGGGAATGATACGGTTCAGCCCTGTGATACGACCCAAGTAAGGTCAGATTCGGATTTTGGCGTAAAAAGCGCAACAGTCCAGGTTTACGGCAACAGTCATAATTCTCAATCCGACCGTTGGATCGGGCTAATATTTTATGTGGACTCTCCAGACATATCTTACTACCTTGGTTAAATTGCAGGTCAATCGGAGTTCGGGAAGGCACCCCAATACTGGTCAACAGAGGCTGTACGGATTTTGTTATTTACTTCCATTTGACTTGTGGACTTCCTATTTGATTAGGATTCTTTTCCTCCAAGGATGTGGGAGCTGGTTTTGGGAATTTCCTAGTTCCACAAGGATCTTTAATGAGTTGCAATATAATCTCCTAGTGTGGCAAGGATTCATTAATGTTTCAGAATCCTTTTCTTATAAGGATTCCTTATTCATCCTAGCTACACAAGGAAAGAAGGGCTGGTGGTATTTAATGACAGGTTACTTATTTTTATTATTTTCTTTCATGTTTGGGCTTAATTAATAGTTTGTTTTCAGCTAGGATCCAAGGCTTGTTTGGATCAGGTTATGGGCTTTTTAGTTTAGGGTTTTGGCCAGTTTTGAGTGGACCACATAAGAGGTCCATTAGGGTTAATTTTTCAAGAACTATTTAAACTCATGTAAGCCACAATTTCGGCAGCTTTGATGATAATTACTTCTGAATTTTTCAGTTTTAACGTGTGAGAGTGATTCTTGCATTCTTCAGTTCTTGAACGAACTGAATCTGACTTATCGAAGATTAACTGGCTTCGTGGCGTCATTCTACTCATTCCAATAGTGTAGGTGCCTTGGGGCAGGTTTCCATTGTGTCGCACTCCTATCAGACCTATTTCGGCTTTCCGGGATCAGATCTCAATCTTGATTGTGGGTTGCGTGACCACGTGATCACGAGGTTCGCATCAGTTGGTATCAGAGCTAGGCTCCGAAACAAGGTCATATCATTCTGTTATTTTCGTTTTTTTTTTAGTGTCCCTTAAGTTTTTCAGTGTTTGCATCCATCTTCTTGTTCTTCGTGTCTGTGTCATCTAAGCAAAAAAAAAAAAAAAGCTATATTTCATCTTGTTACTGTCTCTAATCATATCAGTTTGTTAAAAAGAAAAAAAAATCAGAAAGAAATAGAGAAAAGAGTGATTAGTTGAAATTTGAAGGATCATTCAATTTTTGCCGCAGAAACACAAATCTTGGTGAACCATAAGCAAACCACCTCGGAATCAATTTAAACTTCATATTCAGTCTATTGGGGGTGGGATCGCATGATATATCAAATTTGGGCTTATTATGATATTATTTGCTTGAGGTTTTAATTTGAGTTTCAATTCTGCCGCAAAAACACTACTCTTAGTGAACCCTAGGTAAAACACCTTGGAATCAATTTAAACTTCATATTCAGTCTATTTGGGGTGAGATCGCATCGTATATAAAATTTGGACATATTTCGATATTGTTTGCTTGAGGTTTTAATTCGAGGTTCAATTCTGCCGCAGAAACACTACTATTAGTGAGCCGTAAGAAAAACACCTTAGAATCAGTTGAAACTTCATATTATGTGTATTGGGGATGAGATCGCACCATATTAAATTTGGGCATATTTTGATTCCGGCTTCTGGAGGTTTTAATTGGAGGATCAATTCTGCCGCAAACTGATCATACAAGGAGTTTGGGTGCCTAGAAATAAGAGAACGACCTATAAATTGATTTTTGGTGATTTCATAGTATTGTAATAATAAAAATTAAATTCGAGGTCATTTGGATATCGGTTTCTTTAGGTTTCCCGAATTAGGTCTTGTTTTGTCGTAACGGGTCTGTTTGGTGTTATCTTTCAAAACTTGTTTTGTTTCTGTTGATTTCGTTCCTGCCATTATACTATCATCATATTTTGATATTTGGCTGTTGTTTGAGTCATTTTCATCACCCTCGCATTAGTTTGTTTTTCGATAAGTTCTGGTCCAAACAAAAGTCAGATTTGTATTCTCGAGTCTAAATCAATGCTATAAACTCTATTATTCGTCTTCTTCTTCTTGTTTCTTTTTTTTCCCCTATCTGTGTCATGTATTCACTAAGGGAGAGAACAGAGGAGGATTGTAGATCAACGATGCGAAATACTAAGCCATGGTTTGGGGGTTCTAGAACGAGAAGTTGATAAGTGTAGAAGATTATTCTATGATCTTGAAGCTTCATGGGAAAAAGAGGTACAACGCCAAAAGGATGAAAGACGAAGGAGAGTCGCTGTGGTTATCATTCAAAAGTATGTACGCAAGTGGTTAGTACGGCGTGCTTATTTGAAATTCTTGTCAGTCACTACTTCTATACAGTGTTGTTGGAGAAAGGTGTTAGCAATAAGGGGATTCCGAAGGCTTAAACAAGAGGCTACTGAAGTCACCATTAATCTATTCAAGATTCGAGGGCGAATCTTCTTGAAGAGGGAGGGAATGATACGGTTCAGCCCTGTGATACGACCCAAGTAAGGTCAGATTCGGATTTGGCGTAAAAAGCGCAACAGTCCAGGTTTACGGCAACAGTCATAATTCTCAATCCGACCGTTGGATCGGGCTAATATTTTATGTGGACTCTCCAGACATATCTTACTACCTTGGGTTAAAATTTCAGGTCAATCGGAGTTCGGGAAGGCACCCCAATACTGGTCAACAGAGGCTGTACGGATTTTGTTATTTACTTCCATTTGACTTGTGGACTTCCTATTTGATTAGGATTCTTTTCCTCCAAGGATGTGGGAGCTGGTTTTGGGAATTTCCTAGTTCCACAAGGATCTTTAATGAGTTGCAATATAATCTCCTAGTGTGGCAAGGATTCATTAATGTTTCAGAATCCTTTTCTTATAAGGATTCCTTATTCATCCTAGCTACACAAGGAAAGAAGGGCTGGTGGTATTTAATGACAAGTTACTTATTTTTATTATTTCTTTCATGTTGGGCTAATTAATTTTCCTCCAAGGATGTGGGAGCTGGTTTTGGGAATTTCCTAGTTCCACAAGGATCTTTAATGAGTGCAAATAATCTCCTAGTGTGGCGAGGATTCATTAATTTTTAGAATCCTTTTCTTTAAGGATTCCTTATTCATCCTAGCTACACAAGGAAAGAAGGGCTGGTGGTATTTAATGACAGGTTACTTATTTTTATTATTTTCTTTCATGTTTGGGCTTAATTAATAGTTTGTTTTCAGCTAGGATCCAAGGCTTGTTTGGATCAGGTTATGGGCTTTTTAGTTTAGGGTTTTGGGCTAGTTTTGAGTGGACCTCATAAGAGGTGCATTAGGGTTAATTTTTCAAGAACTATTTAAACTCATGTAAGCCACAATTTCGGCAGCTTGGATGATAATTACTTCTGAATTTTTCAGTTTTAACGTGTGAGAGTGATTCTTGCATTCTTCAGTTCTTGAACGAACTGAATCTGACTTATCGAAGATTAACTGGCTTCGTGGCGTCATTCTACTCATTCCAATAGTGTAGGTGCCTTGGGGCAGGTTTCCATTGTGTCGCACTCCTATCAGACCCATTTCGGCTTTCCGGGATCAGATCTCAATCTTGATTGTGGGTTGCGTGACCACGTGATCACGAGGTTCGCATCAGTTGGTATCAGAGCTAGGCTCCGAAACAAGGTCATATCATTCTGTTATTTTCGGTTTTTTTTTAGTGTTCCCATAAGTTTTTCAGTGTTTGCGTCCATCTTCTTGTTCTTCGTGTCTGTGTCATCTAAGCAAAAAAAAAAAAAAAAAGTTTATATTTCATCTTGTTACTGTCTCTAATCATATCAGTTTGTTAAAAAGAAAAAAAAATCAGAAAGAAATAGAGGAAAGAGTGATTAGTTGAAATTTGAAGGAGCATTCAATTTTTGCCGCAAAAACACAAATCTTGGTGAACCATAAGCAAACCACCTCGGAATCAATTTAAACTTCATATTCAGTCTATTGGGGGTGGGATCGCATCATATATCAAAGTTGGGCCTATTCTGATATTATTTGCTTGAGGTTTTAATTCGAGTTTCAATTCTGCCGCAAAAACACTACTCTTAGTGAACCCTAGGTAAAACACCTTGGAATCAATTTAAACTTCATATTCAGTCTATTTTGGGTGAGATCGCATCATATATCAAATTTGGACATATTTCGATATTGTTTGCTTGAGGTTTTAATTCGAGGTTCAATTCTGCCGCAGAAACACTACTATTAGTGAGGCGTAAGAAAAACACCTTAGAATCAGTTGAAACTTCATATTATGTGTATTGGGGATGAGATCGCACCATATATTAAATTTGGGCATATTTTGATTCCGGCTTCTGGAGGTTTTAATTGGAGGATCAATTCTGCCGCAAACTGATCATACAAGGAGTTTGGGTACCTAGAAATAAGAGAACGACCTATAAATTGATTTTTGGTGATTTCATAGTATTGTAATAATACAAATTAAATTCGAGGTCATTTGGATATCGGTTTCTTTAAGTTTCCCGAATTAGGTCTTGTTTTGTCGTAACGGGTCTGTTTGGTGTTATCTTTCAAAACTTGTTTTGTTTCTGTTGATTTCGTTCCTGCCATTATACTATCATCATATTTTGATATTTGGCTGTTGTTTGAGTCATTTTCATCACCCTCGCATTAGTTTGTTTTTCGATAAGTTCTGGTCCAAACAAAAGTCAGATTTGTATTCTCGAGTCTAAATCATGCTATAAACTCTATTATTGGCGTCTCTTCTTCTTGTTTTTTTTTTTTTTCCCTATCTGTGTCATGTATTCACTAAGGGAGAGGGAACAGAGGAGGATTGTAGATCAACGATGCGAAATACTAAGCCATGGTTTGGGGGTTCTAGAACGAGAAGTTGATAAGTGTAGAAGATTATTCTATGATCTTGAAGCTTCATGGGAAAAAGAGGTACAACGCCAAAAGGATGAAAGACGAAGGAGAGTCGCTGTGGTTATCATTCAAAAGTATGTACGCAAGTGGTTAGTACGGCGTGCTTATTTGAAATTCTTGTCAGTCACTACTTCTATACAGTGTTGTTGGAGACGGTGTTAGCGATAAGGGATTCCGAAGGCTTAAACAAGAGGCTACTGAAGTCACCATTAATTCTATTCAAGATTCGAGGGCGAATCTTCTTGAAGAGGGAGGGAATGATACGGTTCAGCCCTGTGATACGACCCAAGTAAGGTCAGATTCGGATTTGGCGTAAAAAGCGCAACAGTCCAGGTTTACGGCAACAGTCATAATTCTCATCCGACCGTTGGATCGGGCTAATATTTTATGTGGACTCTACAGACATATCTTACTACCTTGGGTTAAAATTTCAGGTCAATCGGAGTCGGGAAGGCACCCGAATACTGGTAAACAGAGGCTGTACGGATTTTGTTATTTACTTCCATTTGACTTGTGGACTTCCTACTTGATTAGGATTCTTTTCCTCCAAGGATGTGGGAGCTGGTTTTGGGAATTTCCTAGTTCCACAAGGATCTTTAATGAGTTGCAATATAATCTCCTAGTGTGGCGAGGATTCATTAATGTTTTAGAATCCTTTTCTTATAAGGATTCCTTATTCATCCTAGCTACACAAGGAAAGAAGGGCTGGTGGTATTTAATGACAGGTTACTTATTTTTATTATTTTCTTTCATGTTTGGGCTTAATTAATAGTTTGTTTTCAGCTAGGATCCAAGGCTTGTTTGGATCAGGTTATGGGCTTTTTAGTTTAGGGTTTTGGGCCAGTTTTGAGTGGACCTCATAAGAGGTGCATTAGGGTTAATTTTTCAAGAACTATTTAAACTCATGTAAGCCACAATTTCGGCAGCTTGGATGATAATTACTTCTGAATTTTTCAGTTTTAACGTGTGAGAGTGATTCTTGCATTCTTCAGTTCTTGAACGAACTGAATCTGACTTATCGAAGATTAACTGGCTTCGTGGCGTCATTCTACTCATTCCAATAGTGTAGGTGCCTTGGGGCAGGTTTCCATTGTGTCGCACTCCTATCAGACCCATTTCGGCTTTCCGGGATCAGATCTCAATCTTGATTGTGGGTTGCGTGACCACGTGATCACGAGGTTCGCATCAGTTGGTATCAGAGCTAGGCTCCGAAACAAGGTCATATCATTCTGTTATTTTCGTTTTTTTTTTAGTGTCCCTTAAGTTTTTCAGTGTTTGCATCCATCTTCTTGTTCTTCGTGTCTGTGTCATCTAAGCAAAAAAAAAAAAAAAAAGCTATATTTCATCTTGTTACTGTCTCTAATCATATCAGTTTGTTAAAAAGAAAAAAAAATCAGAAAGAAATAGAGAAAAGAGTGATTAGTTGAAATTTGAAGGAGCATTCAATTTTTGCCGCAAAAACACAAATCTTGGTGAACCATAAGCAAACCACCTCGGAATCAATTTAAACTTCATATTCAGTCTATTGGGGGTGGGATCGCATCATATATCAAAGTTGGGCCTATTCTGATATTATTTGCTTGAGGCTGTTGATTGTAAGGGCCTCGTGGATCGAATTACCGCTAAAGTACGACATTGGACCTGCAGAACACTCTCTTTCGCAGGGCGAGTACAACTGATTAACTCAGTTTTATTCTCCATCCAGGTCTATTGGGCATCTCTATTCCTATTACCTGGGCAAGTAGTGAAAAACGTTGAGCAAATTATGAGATCATTTCTTTGGTCAGGTTCAGATATGAGCACTACTAGGCTAAAGTGGCTTGGGATCAGGTATGTCTTCCAAGAAAGGAGGGGGGCTAGGCATAAAAAGGATAACAAAATGGAACAAGATTGCCTTGTTGAAACACATTTGGAACTTGTGCAATGACTCGGATGGCTCAATCTGGTCTACTTGGATCAGATCCAATCTCTTGCGAGGTAGGAATTTCTGGACAATCAAGGCGCCAGGAAGCTGCTCTTGGGCTTGGGAAAGATTCAAAGCTCAGATCCTTAGCATGGCCGAAGATGAAGCACATTATCGGAGATGGAATGACAACCTCTCTATGGTTTGACAATTGGCATCCTCACAGCCCGCTCGCTGAACTTACGGTGAACGATTCATCTATGATTCAGGTATGGAACACAATGCGAGAGTGAACGTGCTGATTAATAACTTAGAATGGAGAATTCCTATCACTCATGCTATGGCTGGCACCCCATTATAGAAGCTATTCCTTCCACATCTACTCCTAAGGGCGCAAAAGGATGAGATTGTTTGGTTGGATTCGCCAAATCAGAGTTTCTCGGTCAAAGTAGCTTGGGAACAACTAAGAATTCATCATCAGATGGTTGATTGGCATGACATCGTGTGGTTCAAGAATGCTGTCCCAAGACATGCATTTCTTCTTTGGGTGGCTATCCAACGGAAACTCTCAACGCAGGATAGACTTCATCGGTTTGGTATTCATGGTCCCAATAGGTGCTCACTTTGTCTCGCAATAATGAAGATCACAACCACTTGTTCTTTGAATGCTCCTTTACGAAAGCATTATGGTGGAATGTTTGTGACAGATGCGACATTCCAAGAATGACAAAAAGCTGGATGAATGGATTCGATTGGCCACTGTCTCTTGGCATGGCAAAAGTTTCGTCAACTTTTCTCGTAAACTGGGTTTCGCAGCTACAGTGTATTGTATCTGGCAAGAACGGAATGCAAGGATCTTTGCAGATGTGTCTAAAGCTTCCAATTTGGTTTTTGATCAAATCGAATGTATCATTCGCGATAAGCTTGTTTTGATGAGGAATGTTCAACAAACAGATGAAAACATTAAGGATCAAAGACTTTGGAGGGTCAATAACATGGACTCTTAATTTGATGTTTAGCTGGTTGTTTTTGTACCCCTAGCATATCTAGTTGGTATAAGTTTTTGTTTTGTTATGTGGCTAGCCTGTAGTCATTTGTTGGTTTTCGTTTCTGTTCACATTGTAAATCTTGGGTATGCCCATTATATTATTTGTATCATTTTCTTTTAATACATAAGTCAGCTTACCAAAAAAAAAAAAAAAACAGAGGAGGATTGTAGATCAACGATGCGAAATACTAAGCCATGGTTTGGGGGTTCTAGAACGAGAAGTTGATAAGTGTAGAAGATTATTCTATGATCTTGAAGCTTCATGGGAAAAAGAGGTACAACGCCAAAAGGATGAAAGACGAAGGAGAGTCGCTGTGGTTATCATTCAAAAGTATGTACGCAAGTGGTTAGTACGGCGTGCTTATTTGAAATTCTTGTCAGTCACTACTTCTATACAGTGTTGTTGGAGAAAGGTGTTAGCGATAAGGGGAATCCGAAGGCTTAAACAAGAGGCTACTGAAGTCACCATTAATTCTATTCAAGATTCGAGGGCGAATCTTCTTGAAGAGGGAGGGAATGATACGGTTCAGCCCTGTGATACGACCCAAGTAAGGTCAGATTCGGATTTTGGCGTAAAAAGCGCAACAGTCCAGGTTTACGGCAACAGTCATAATTCTCAATCCGACCGTTGGATCGGGCTAATATTTTATGTGGACTCTCCAGACATATCTTACTACCTTGGGTTAACATTGCAGGTCAATCGGAGTTCGGGAAGGCACCCCAATACTGGTCAAACAGAGGCTGTACGGATTTTGTTATTTACTTCCATTTGACTTGTGGACTTCCTATTTGATTAGGATTCTTTTCCTCCAAGGATGTGGGAGCTGGTTTTGGGAATTTCCTAGTTCCACAAGGATCTTTAATGAGTTGCAATATAATCTCCTAGTGTGGCAAGGATTCATTAATGTTTCAGAATCCTTTTCTTATAAGGATTCCTTATTCATCCTAGCTACACAAGGAAAGAAGGGCTGGTGGTATTTAATGACAAGTTACTTATTTTTATTATTTTCTTTCATGTTTGGGCTTAATTAATAGTTTGTTTTCAGCTAGGATCCAAGGCTTGTTTGGATCAGGTTATGGGCTTTTTAGTTTAGGGTTTTGGGCCAGTTTTGAGTGGACCTCATATAAGAGAGGTCATTAGGGTTAATTTTTCAAGAACTATTTAAACTCATGTAAGCCACAATTTCGGCAGCTTTGATGATAATTACTTCTGAATTTTTCAGTTTTAACGTGTGAGAGTGATTCTTGCATTCTTCAGTTCTTGAACGAACTGAATCTGACTTATCGAAGATTAACTGGCTTCGTGGCGTCATTCTACTCATTCCAATAGTGTAGGTGCCTTGGGGCAGGTTTCCATTGTGTCGCACTCCTATCAGACCTATTTCGGCTTTCCGGGATCAGATCTCAATCTTGATTGTGGGTTGCGTGACCACGTGATCACGAGGTTCGCATCAGTTGGTATCAGAGCTAGGCTCCGAAACAAGGTCATATCTCTGTTATTTTCGTTTTTTTTTTTAGTGTCCCTTAAGTTTTTCAGTGTTTGCATCCATCTTCTTGTTCTTCGTGTCTGTGTCATCTAAGCAAAAAAAAAAAAAAAAAAGTTTATATTTCATCTTGTTACTGTCTCTAATCATATCAGTTTGTTAAAAAGAAAAAAAAATCAGAAAGAAATAGAGAAAAGAGTGATTAGTTGAAATTTGAAGGATCATTCAATTTTTGCCGCAGAAACACAAATCTTGGTGAACCATAAGCAAACCACCTCGGAATCAATTTAAACTTCATATTCAGTCTATGGGGGGTGGGATCGCATATATCAAAGTTGGGCTTATTCTGATATTATTTGCTTGAGGTTTTTAATTTGAGTTTCAATTCTGCCGCAAAAACACTACTCTTAGTGAACCCTAGGTAAAACACCTTGGAATCAATTTAAACTTCATATTCAGTCTATTTGGGGTGAGATCGCATCATATATCAAATTTGGACATATTTCGATATTGTTTGCTTGAGGTTTTAATTCGAGGTTCAATTCTGCCGCAGAAACACTACTATTAGTGAGCCGTAAGAAAAACACCTTAGAATCAGTTGAAACTTCATATTATGTGTATTGGGGATGAGATCGCACCATATATTAAATTTGGGCATATTTTGATTCCGGCTTCTGGAGGTTTTAATTGGAGGATCAATTCTGCCGCAAACTGATCATACAAGGAGTTTGGGTACCTAGAAATAAGAGAACGACCTATAAATTGATTTTTGGTGATTTCATAGTATTGTAATAATACAAATTAAATTCGAGGTCATTTGGATATCGGTTTCTTTAGGTTTCCCGAATTAGGTCTTGTTTTGTCGTAACGGGTCTGTTTGGTGTTATCTTTCAAAACTTGTTTTGTTTCTGTTGATTTCGTTCCTGCCATTATACTATCATCATATTTTGATATTTGGCTGTTGTTTGAGTCATTTTCATCACCCTCGCATTAGTTTGTTTTTCGATAAGTTCTGGTCCAAACAAAAGTCAGATTTGTATTCTCGAGTCTAAATCAATGCTATAAACTCTATTCATGCGTCTCTCTTCTTGTTTTTTTTTCCCCTATCTGTGTCATGTATTCACTAAGGGAGAGGGAACAGAGGAGGATTGTAGATCAACGATGCGAAATACTAAGCCATGGTTTGGGGGTTCTAGAACGAGAAGTTGATAAGTGTAGAAGATTATTCTATGATCTTGAAGCTTCATGGGAAAAAGAGGTACAACGCCAAAAGGATGAAAGACGAAGGAGAGTCGCTGTGGTTATCATTCAAAAGTATGTACGCAAGTGGTTAGTACGGCGTGCTTATTTGAAATTCTTGTCAGTCACTACTTCTATACAGTGTTGTTGGAGAAAGGTGTTAGCAATAAGGGGATTCCGAAGGCTTAAACAAGAGGCTACTGAAGTCACCATTAATGCTATTCAAGATTCGAGGGCGAATCTTCTTGAAGAGGGAGGGAATGATACGGTTCAGCCCTGTGATACGACCCAAGTAAGGTCAGATTCGGATTTTGGCGTAAAAAGCGCAACAGTCCAGGTTTACGGCAACAGTCATAATTCTCAATCCGACCGTTGGATCGGGCTAATATTTTATGTGGACTCTCCAGACATATCTTACTACCTTGGGTTAAAATTGCAGGTCAATCGGAGTTCGGGAAGGCACCCCAATACTGGTCAACAGAGGCTGTACGGATTTTGTTATTTACTTCCATTTGACTTGTGGACTTCCTATTTGATTAGGATTCTTTTCCTCCAAGGATGTGGGAGCTGGTTTTGGGAATTTCCTAGTTCCACAAGGATCTTTAATGAGTTGCAATATAATCTCCTAGTGTGGCGAGGATTCATTAATGTTTTAGAATCCTTTTCTTATAAGGATTCCTTATTCATCCTAGCTACACAAGGAAAGAAGGGCTGGTGGTATTTAATGACAGGTTACTTATTTTTATTATTTTCTTTCATGTTTGGGCTTAATTAATAGTTTGTTTTCAGCTAGGATCCAAGGCTTGTTTGGATCAGGTTATGGGCTTTTTAGTTTAGGGTTTTGGGCCAGTTTTGAGTGGACCACATAAGAGGTGCATTAGGGTTAATTTTTCAAGAACTATTTAAACTCATGTAAGCCACAATTTCGGCAGCTTGGATGATAATTACTTCTGAATTTTTCAGTTTTAACGAGAGTGATTCTTGCCTTCAGTTCTTGAACGAACTGAATCTGACTTATCGAAGATTAACTGGCTTCGTGGCGTCATTCTACTCATTCCAATAGTGTAGGTGCCTTGGGGCAGGTTTCCATTGTGTCGCACTCCTATCAGACCTATTTCGGCTTTCCGGGATCAGATCTCAATCTTGATTGTGGGTTGCGTGACCACGTGATCACGAGGTTCGCATCAGTTGGTATCAGAGCTAGGCTCCGAAACAAGGTCATATCATTCTGTTATTTTCGTTTTTTTTTTAGTGTCCCTTAAGTTTTTCAGTGTTTGCATCCATCTTCTTGTTCTTCGTGTCTGTGTCATCTAAGCAAAAAAAAAAAAAAAAAAAGTTTATATTTCATCTTGTTACTGTCTCTAATCATATCAGTTTGTTAAAAAGAAAAAAAAATCAGAAAGAAATAGAGAAAAGAGTGATTAGTTGAAATTTGAAGGATCATTCAATTTTTGCCGCAGAAACACAAATCTTGGTGAACCATAAGCAAACCACCTCGGAATCAATTTAAACTTCATATTCAGTCTATTGGGGGTGGGATCGCTTGATATATCAAAGTTGGGCTTATTCTGATATTATTTGCTCGAGGTTTTAATTCGAGTTTCAATTCTGCCGCAAAAACACTACTCTTAGTGAACCCTAGGTAAAACACCTTGGAATCAATTTAAACTTCATATTCAGTCTATTTTGGGTGAGATCGCATCATATATCAAATTTGGACATATTTCGATATTGTTTGCTTGAGGTTTTAATTCGAGGTTCAATTCTGCCGCAGAAACACTACTATTAGTGAGCCGTAAGAAAAACACCTTAGAATCAGTTGAAACTTCATATTATGTGTATTGGGGATGAGATCGCACCATATATTAAATTTGGGCATATTTTGATTCCGGCTTCTGGAGGTTTTAATTGGAGGATCAATTCTGCCGCAAACTGATCATACAAGGAGTTTGGGTACCTAGAAATAAGAGAACGACCTATAAATTGATTTTTGGTGATTTCATAGTATTTTAATAATACAAATTAAATTCGAGGTCATTTGGATATCGGTTTCTTTAGGTTTCCCGAATTAGGTCTTGTTTTGTCGTAACGGGTCTGTTTGGTGTTATCTTTCAAAACTTGTTTTGTTTCTGTTGATTTCGTTCCTGCCATTATACTATCATCATATTTTGATATTTGGCTGTTGTTTGAGTCATTTTCATCACCCTCGCATTAGTTTGTTTTTCGATAAGTTCTGGTCCAAACAAAAGTCAGATTTGTATTCTCGAGTCTAAATCATGCTATAAACTCTATTATTGGCGTCTTCTTCTTCTTGTTTTTTTCTTTTCTTTTCCCTATCTGTGTCATGTATTCACTAAGGGAGAGGGAACAGAGGAGGATTGTAGATCAACGATGCGAAATACTAAGCCATGGTTTGGGGGGTTCTAGAACGAGAAGTTGATAAGTGTAGAAGATTATTCTATGATCTTGAAGCTTCATGGGAAAAAGAGGTACAACGCCAAAAGGATGAAAGACGAAGGAGAGTCGCTGTGGTTATCATTCAAAAGCATGTACGCAAGTGGTTAGTACGGCGTGCTTATTTGAAATTCTTGTCAGTCACTACTTCTATACAGTGTTGTTGGAGAAGGGTGTTAGCGATAAGGGGATTCCGAAGGCTTAAACAAGAGGCTACTGAAGTCACCATTAATTCTATTCAAGATTCGAGGGCGAATCTTCTTGAAGAGGGAGGGAATGATACGGTTCAGCCCTGTGATACGACCCAAGTAAGGTCAGATTCGGATCTTGGCGTAAAAAGCGCAACAGTCCAGGTTTACGGCAACAGTCATAATTCTCAATCCGACCGTTGGATCGGGCTAATATTTTATGTGGACTCTACAGACATATCTTACTACCTTGGGTTAAAATTTCAGGTCAATCGGAGTTCGGGAAGGCACCCGAATACTGGTAAACAGAGGCTGTACGGATTTTGTTATTTACTTCCATTTGACTTGTGGACTTCCTATTTGATTAGGATTCTTTTCCTCCAAGGATGTGGGAGCTGGTTTTGGGAATTTCCTAGTTCCACAAGGATCTTTAATGAGTTGCAATATAATCTCCTAGTGTGGCGAGGATTCATTAATGTTTTAGAATCCTTTTCTTATAAGGATTCCTTATTCATCCTAGCTACACAAGGAAAGAAGGGCTGGTGGTATTTAATGACAGGTTACTTATTTTTATTATTTTCTTTCATGTTTGGGCTTAATTAATTTTCCTCCAAGGATGTGGGAGCTGGTTTTGGGAATTTCCTAGTTCCACAAGGATCTTTAATGAGTTGCAATATAATCTCCTAGTGTGGCGAGGATTCATTAATGTTTTAGAATCCTTTTCTTATAAGGATTCCTTATTCATCCTAGCTACACAAGGAAAGAAGGGCTGGTGGTATTTAATGACAGGTTACTTATTTTTATTATTTTCTTTCATGTTTGGGCTTAATTAATAGTTTGTTTTCAGCTAGGATCCAAGGCTTGTTTGGATCAGGTTATGGGCTTTTTAGTTTAGGGTTTTGGGCTAGTTTTGAGTGGACCTCATATAAGTATAAGAGGTCCATTAGGGTTAATTTTTCAAGAACTATTTAAACTCATGTAAGCCACAATTTCGGCAGCTTTGATGATAATTACTTCTGAATTTTTCAGTTTTAACGTGTGAGAGTGATTCTTGCATTCTTCAGTTCTTGAACGAACTGAATCTGACTTATCGAAGATTAACTGGCTTCGTGGCGTCATTCTACTCATTCCAATAGTGTAGGTGCCTTGGGGCAGGTTTCCATTGTGTCGCACTCCTATCAGACCCATTTCGGCTTTCCGGGATCAGATCTCAATCTTGATTGTGGGTTGCGTGACCACGTGATCACGAGGTTCGCATCAGTTGGTATCAGAGCTAGGCTCCGAAACAAGGTCATATCATTCTGTTATTTTCGTTTTTTTTTTAGTGTCCCTTAAGTTTTTCAGTGTTTGCATCCATCTTCTTGTTCTTCGTGTCTGTGTCATCTAAGCAAAAAAAAAAAAAAAGCTATATTTCATCTTGTTACTGTCTCTAATCATATCAGTTTGTTAAAAGAAAAAAAATCAGAAAGAAATAGAGAAAAGAGTGATTAGTTGAAATTTGAAGGATCATTCAATTTTTGCCGCAGAAACACAAATCTTGGTGAACCATAAGCAAACCACCTCGGAATCAATTTAAACTTCATATTCAGTCTATTGGGGGTGGGATCGCATGATATATCAAATTTGGGCTTATTCTGATATTATTTGCTTGAGGTTTTAATTGAGTTTCAATTCTGCCGCAAAAACACTACTCTTAGTGAACCCTAGGTAAAACACCTTGGAATCAATTTAAACTTCATATTCAGTCTATTTGGGTGAGATCGCATCATATATCAAATTTGGACATATTTCGATATTGTTTGCTTGAGGTTTTAATTCGAGGTTCAATTCTGCCGCAGAAACACTACTATTAGTGAGCCGTAAGAAAAACACCTTAGAATCAGTTGAAACTTCATGTTATGTGTATTGGGGATGAGATCGCACCATATAATAAATTTGGGCATATTTTGATTCCGGCTTCTGGAGGTTTTAATTGGAGGATCAATTCTGCCGCAAACTGATCATACAAGGAGTTTGGGTGCCTAGAAATAAGAGAACGACCTATAAATTGATTTTTGGTGATTTCATAGTATTGTAATAATACAAATTAAATTCGAGGTCATTTGGATATCGGTTTCTTTAAGTTTCCCGAATTAGGTCTTGTTTTGTCGTAACGGGTCTGTTTGGTGTTATCTTTCAGAACTTGTTTTGTTTCTGTTGATTTCGTTCCTGCCATTATACTATCATCATATTTTGATATTTGGCTGTTGTTTGAGTCATTTTCATCACCCTCGCATTAGTTTGTTTTTCGATAAGTTCTGGTCCAAACAAAAGTCAGATTTGTATTCTCGAGTCTAAATCATGCTATAAACTCTATTATTGGCGTCTTCTTCTTGTTTTTTTTTTTTTCCCCTATCTGTGTCATGTATTCACTAAGGGAGAGGGAACAGAGGAGGATTGTAGATCAACGATGCGAAATACTAAGCCATGGTTTGGGGGTTCTAGAACGAGAAGTTGATAAGTGTAGAAGATTATTCTATGATCTTGAAGCTTCATGGGAAAAAGAGGTACAACGCCAAAAGGATGAAAGACGAAGGAGAGTCGCTGTGGTTATCATTCAAAAGTATGTACGCAAGTGGTTAGTACGGCGTGCTTATTTGAAATTCTTGTCAGTCACTACTTCTATACAGTGTTGTTGGAGGAAGGTGTTAGCAATAAGGGGATTTCGAAGGCTTAAACAAGAGGCTACTGAAGTCACCATTAATGCTATTCAAGATTCGAGGGCGAATCTTCTTGAAGAGGGAGGGAATGATACGGTTCAGCCCTGTGATACGACCCAAGTAAGGTCAGATTCGGATTTTGGCGTAAAAAGCGCAACAGTCCAGGTTTACGGCAACAGTCATAATTCTCAATCCGACCGTTGGATCGGGCTAATATTTTATGTGGACTCTCCAGACATATCTTACTACCTTGGGTTAAAATGTGAGGTCAATCGGAGTTCGGGAAGGCACCCCAATACTGGTCAACAGAGGCTGTACGGATTTTGTTATTTACTTCCATTTGACTTGTGGACTTCCTATTTGATTAGGATTCTTTTCCTCCAAGGATGTGGGAGCTGGTTTTGGGAATTTCCTAGTTCCACAAGGATCTTTAATGAGTTGCAATATAATCTCCTAGTGTGGCAAGGATTCATTAATGTTTCCGAATCCTTTTCTTATAAGGATTCCCTATTCATCCTAGCTACACAAGGAAAGAAGGGCTGGTGGTATTTAATGACAAGTTACTTATTTTTATTATTTTCTTTCATGTTTGGGCTTAATTAATAGTTTGTTTTCAGCTAGGATCCAAGGCTTGTTTGGATCAGGTTATGGGCTTTTTAGTTTAGGGTTTTGGGCTAGTTTTGAGTGGACCTCATAAGAGGTGCATTAGGGTTAATTTTTCAAGAACTATTTAAACTCATGTAAGCCACAATTTCGGCAGCTTTGATGATAATTACTTCTGAATTTTTCAGTTTTAACGTGTGAGAGTGATTCTTGCATTCTTCAGTTCTTGAACGAACTGAATCTGACTTATCGAAGATTAACTGGCTTCGTGGCGTCATTCTACTCATTCCAATAGTGTAGGTGCCTTGGGGCAGGTTTCCATTGTGTCGCACTCCTATCAGACCTATTTCGGCTTTCCGGGATCAGATCTCAATCTTGATTGTGGGTTGCGTGACCACGTGATCACGAGGTTCGCATCAGTTGGTATCAGAGCTAGGCTCCGAAACAAGGTCATATCATTCTGTTATTTTCGTTTTTTTTTTTAGTGTCCCTTAAGTTTTTCAGTGTTTGCATCCATCTTCTTGTTCTTCGTGTCTGTGTCATCTAAGCAAAAAAAAAAAAAAAGTTTATATTTCATCTTGTTACTGTCTCTAATCATATCAGTTTGTTAAAAAGAAAAAAAAATCAGAAAGAAATAGAGAAAAGAGTGATTAGTTGAAATTTGAAGGATCATTCAATTTTTGCCGCAGAAACACAAATCTTGGTGAACCATAAGCAAACCACCTCGGAATCAATTTAAACTTCATATTCAGTCTATTGGGGGTGGGATCGCATGATATATCAAATTTGGGCTTATTCTGATATTATTTGCTTGAGGTTTTAATTGAGTTTCAATTCTGCCGCAAAAACACTACTCTTAGTGAACCCTAGGTAAAACACCTTGGAATCAATTTAAACTTCATATTCAGTCTATTTGGGGTGAGATCGCATCATATATCAAATTTGGACATATTTCGATATTGTTTGCTTGAGGTTTTAATTCGAGGTTCAATTCTGCCGCAGAAACACTACTATTAGTGAGCCGTAAGAAAAACACCTTAGAATCAGTTGAAACTTCATATTATGTGTATTGGGGATGAGATCGCACCATATATTAAATTTGGGCATATTTTGATTCCGGCTTCTGGAGGTTTTAATTGGAGGATCAATTCTGCCGCAAACTGATCATACAAGGAGTTTGGGTACCTAGAAATAAGAGAACGACCTATAAATTGATTTTTGGTGATTTCATAGTATTGTAATAATACAAATTAAATTCGAGGTCATTTGGATATCGGTTTCTTTAGGTTTCCCGAATTAGGTCTTGTTTTGTCGTAACGGGTCTGTTTGGTGTTATCTTTCAAAACTTGTTTTGTTTCTGTTGATTTCGTTCCTGCCATTATACTATCATCATATTTTGATATTTGGCTGTTGTTTGAGTCATTTTCATCACCCTCGCATTAGTTTGTTTTTCGATAAGTTCTGGTCCAAACAAAAGTCAGATTTGTATTCTCGAGTCTAAATCAATGCTATAAACTCTATTCTTGTCGTCGTCTTCTTGTTTTTTTTCCCCTATCTGTGTCATGTATTCACTAAGGGAGAGGAACAGAGGAGGATTGTAGATCAACGATGCGAAATACTAAGCCATGGTTTGGGGGTTCTAGAACGAGAAGTTGATAAGTGTAGAAGATTATTCTATGATCTTGAAGCTTCATGGGAAAAAGAGGTACAACGCCAAAAGGATGAAAGACGAAGGAGAGTCTGTGGTTATCATTCAAAAGTATGTACGCAAGTGGTTAGTACGGCGTGCTTATTTGAAATTCTTTCAGTCACTACTTCTATACAGTGTTGTTGGAGAAAGGTGTTAGCAATAAGGGGATTCCGAAGGCTTAAACAAGAGGCTACTGAAGTCACCATTAATGCTATTCAAGATTCGAGGGCGAATCTTCTTGAAGAGGGAGGGAATGATACGGTTCAGCCCTGTGATACGACCCAAGTAAGGTCAGATTCGGATTTTGGCGTAAAAAGCGCAACAGTCCAGGTTTACGGCAACAGTCATAATTCTCAATCCGACCGTTGGATCGGGCTAATATTTTATGTGGACTCTCCAGACATATCTTACTACCTTGGGTTAAAATTCAGGTCAATCGGAGTTCGGGAAGGCACCCCAATACTGGTCAACAGAGGCTGTACGGATTTTGTTATTTACTTCCATTTGACTTGTGGACTTCCTATTTGATTAGGATTCTTTTCCTCCAAGGATGTGGGAGCTGGTTTTGGGAATTTCCTAGTTCCACAAGGATCTTTAATGAGTTGCAATATAATCTCCTAGTGTGGCAAGGATTCATTAATGTTTCAGAATCCTTTTCTTTAAGGATTCCTTATTCATCCTAGCTACACAAGGAAAGAAGGGCTGGTGGTATTTAATGACAAGTTACTTATTTTTATTATTTTCTTTCATGTTTGGGCTTAATTAATAGTTTGTTTTCAGCTAGGATCCAAGGCTTGTTTGGATCAGGTTATGGGCTTTTAGTTTAGGGTTTTGGCCAGTTTTGAGTGGACCTCATATAAGAGAGGTCCATTAGGGTTAATTTTTCAAGAACTATTTAAACTCATGTAAGCCACAATTTCGGCAGCTTTGATGATAATTACTTCTGAATTTTTCAGTTTTAACGTGTGAGAGTGATTCTTGCATTCTTCAGTTCTTGAACGAACTGAATCTGACTTATCGAAGATTAACTGGCTTCGTGGCGTCATTCTACTCATTCCAATAGTGTAGGTGCCTTGGGGCAGGTTTCCATTGTGTCGCACTCCTATCAGACCTATTTCGGCTTTCCGGGATCAGATCTCAATCTTGATTGTGGGTTGCGTGACCACGTGACACGAGGTTCGCATCAGTTGGTATCAGAGCTAGGCTCCGAAACAAGGTCATATCATTCTGTTATTTTCGTTTTTTTTTTAGTGTCCCTTAAGTTTTTCAGTGTTTGTTTGCATCATCTTCTTGTTCTTCGTGTCTGTGTCATCTAAGCAAAAAAAAAAAAAAAAAAGCTAATATTTCATCTTGTTACTGTCTCTAATCATATCAGTTTGTTAAAAAGAAAAA